>JAODAL010015315.1:0-84339 GCA_025379985.1 Phyllomedusa bahiana
TGGTGGGGTGTCGGAAGTTAGGGACACTAAGGCCATGTCCCCACGGCACCGGTTTGTGGTTTTGCAAACCGTCTGAAAAAAACGGCCACAAACTTTTACACGGGTCACTATGGAAAACCCATGCAGAAGTCGCCACCGAAAACCATTGTGCTTGTTCATTCTTCAGTCTGGTTTTCGATGATCGCGGAGAAAAGCCGACCTCCTGCAGCTGTGTGCAAGGCACAAAAACTGGACAAATACCGGTCGGATAAACCAACCAGTATTTGTCCTGTGCCGTGGGGATGCACCCTAGTTGTAATCAGCATTGGAAAAAAACAACTGTCTTAGAAGCCATCTTCTTCAGCCTAAGGACCTTCTGCAATCATAATATCAGTGTGTTTGTGCTTGTTTCCTTCAAATTAAATATACTAGATATTTAATTCATTTTGACGGCTTGGTAAAAACTGTGCATATTACTTACATAGTATGGCTAAAAAAGAGCATATGTCCATCAAGAGCAACCAAGAGTGGAGAGAAGATGGGGATGCAGAGGAAGGATATGGGTACCTTTAGAACTTTGCTTTCCATTATTGATCCAGAATGAGGAACAATTTTCATCCCAATCGGCGATCTGACTGATCAACATTTTAAGCAAAAATGTTATAGGAAGAATCACTTGAAAGAGACCTCAAATATCTCGTTGTAACTCCCATTAGGATGAAACAATCTGGATAAAAAAATATACACTATATACCTTGACATTTATATAACTGCATTAAATGCTGTGCTGGAGGTGATCTTTATTTCTGCCAGATTTCGACCTGGCGCTCAATGTTCCTGAATGTATCAGCACTTTCAGGTTGGATATTTTCCCTTCGCAAACACCTGGAACCAGGTACAGAATCTAACTTTTTTTTTCCATATAACTCACATTGAGCTCCTGAACAACAGTGACACCATACAAATGCAAATTTCCCATTTTTTCAAGCTGATGGCCACAGGTAGCATGGCCAATGCAGAGTAGCTTGTAGCTGGAATCTACTCTCCCTGAAATGTAAAGGTCTGAATAGGCACCAAGAGAGGTAACAATAGAGTAGGTTCCCATCTGTATTGAGGTCAACATGTCGACGGCAGATGGGCTTATTACAGTTTTAATAAAAAATGTACACTAAGAACCTCAAATTTTAAAGTATCTAAAGTAGCCAAAATGCTTTTCCAATAATTCCTACCTTTTGAGTGTTTTTTAGTGTTAGTAGTCTGCTGCTGATATTGGATTGTGTCTGTATTTTACTGCCACACCAGCATGCACTTATGTTCATTTTTTGAAGAAAAAAAACTTTTTGGATGTGCAGACCAAACATTGCTTTTCTAGACTGTGATGAAATGAAGAGACTGCTGAGAAGTGATCAGGAAGTATTGTTATTTTATTATGAGGTTAATTGGTCAGTGTGAATACTGCAGAATTTCACGTTTATTAATGTAGATAGTGTTAAATAAAAAAAGGGAGGGCGAGGGAGAATTTATGCATATAAACATGTATAGATAAAGTGCATACTCTGGTGTGATTATACAAATACATTTGAGGAAGACATGTTGTAGGAAGCATAAACTTTGAATTTAAAGGTAGTACAGACCTCCAAGGATGTTGATGTTACTGTGAAAAGCTTTGTGTTCAAGATAAAACAAGGAAAAAAGCAAAAAGAGAGGGGGATAGAGGGAAAAATATAGAAGATAGGTAGAAAATAAGACAGGATGTGCAACCCCAAAGGGAACTCTCTACTATTTGGAAAAAAGCTAGCATAACAACCTAGAATTTTATGAAACGCCTGAAATGTGAATCGGTATGATACCTTCAGTAGACTGCTCTAATTGGAAATGTGACTGAGTGGGGGATTTTACATGATATATGAATATATTTATTATTGGAAGCCATGTCAAGAAGAATTTTTTTGTAAGAAGGCCTCAACCCAGTCCAAATTTTTCTAAGAGCAGGCATAAGGATGGGAGGCCTCTCCATGTTTGTAAAATGGTTTTCTGTGCCGCAGCAGATATGTAAAAGGTTCGGTTTACAATGTAGAGGAGTAGAAAGAGGGTTAAAGAAAATGTATTTTTAAAAAAATGCATCAAAACGTTCAGAATGTGTTTAATAAAGAAACTTGATTTTCAAGACCTCTACTTGTTGTTAATAAATGGCAGCATTGTAAAGATAAACAAGTAATACTCACAAATACCCTACATCAATATATCAGCGTACAAGAGAGATTTGTGCTATTGATGTATGCAGATCACAGAGGATTGCCTGGACTGGAATCTGAAATGGCTTGGACTGATTCGTAATTAGCATAATTATATTTGGAAAATTTAGCATTTTAATGTCCAATCACTAACTTTGCTGATATTATGGAAACTCTATATGGGGAACATTTACATGTATACAGTTACATATAAATTGCATTACACTTGCCTGCCTCTTATTTTAATTATGCTCCCATTTCTCATTAGAGACAGCCAATCAGACACAATTACATACTTGTCTGTGATCGGCACTTGTTTTTCTTTTACAGACAAACTAATCCAACACTTAAAAAGACATCCATTCACATCACGACAGTAAGACCCATTCACAATCCCTCCGTTTTGTAAGGAAGCCAGGATTTACACTGTGTAATAGAGAGCAGCAATATGCCAATGCCATGCATCTTGGATATTATTTTCGGCAATTTCATTTTTGTTTCACCTCCTTGCTTTAGCAAATGCAAACATACGGCACCGTCTAATGAGTTTAACAGAGTAACACATTTAAGCCTTGTACTATTCATTGCACAAAATTGTTCCACTCAACGTTTCAGTTAAACGTATGTTGAGCAGGGAGGATCCTTGGGTTGTGCATAGTCTATTTCCCTGCACTTTAATGGCAATAAAAGCAGGAGAAAAATTTCCAGAGGAGTGATGAGTGGAATGACTGAATAAAGAGTAGGTGTGAGTGTAAAGACACCAGTTGTCCTGCAGCTTATGCCATTTAGGAACCATTTTTGTATGTGGAGGCAGCTTTTGTCTCTTCCTTCGACACCTAGTCTGGACTGTCTCAGTGAAGACTATGAGTGCTTGTCTTGTTCAGCCCTGCATTCATCCAATATCAGATCCCAAAGGCTAAACTGGATTTCCAGACTGAGCGCAGCCTGCTCTCACTTCAGTACCTCATCTTACTTTAGACAGGAAACATTTGCACTAAGTGATTCCAATGGGACAATTACTAAATCATTGTAAGGCAGATAATGTGCGTCCTTGAATGGGCTTTTGAATCTTAGAAAAAGCGCCTATCCTTGGCCAGGTGGACCCTTGCAAAAGAGATAGCGACTGGCTATAATCACAAACACACATGGCAGCAACTAATAAAAGCAATTACATTCCAGTAAAGGCATCAGGTTTGTATTAAAACCTCCAGTTAGTCCTATGATGAGAATGCTGCTTGTTTTTCATATCCTAGCAATGCGTTGGCTCTGCCTGGTTATTATTCCTGTTTGCGAACTCTGAACATGAACCAATATTATTGTATTTTTTTAAAGGCCACCTAATTCCTTTCTATGGCCTGTAACAGTCCCTCTCAGTTGCAATGTATTATTCAAGAAGACAATATTGCCCTGTGGAATTTAAAGTGACCTTTAAAAAAAGTAAATAATATCAAAGTGATGACCAACTTTTCAACTCGACACATCTGATCCTCTTTTGGAATTAAGATCTGGTTGTCATGGTAACAAAAAAATATATTGCGGACACCTATTTCAGGAAGCGCCAAGACATACATAAACATTACATCTATGGAGTATTTTCAATTGTATTACTATTCTATTTAATACACACATATATCTGTCTATCTATCTATCTATCTATCTATCTATCTATCTATCTATTTATGTTTGTGTATGTGTGTATATATTACAGTATTATATAATAATATATACACATATATATATATATATACACACACATATATATATACCACGTGTATATGTTATTAAATAATATATATATATTTTATATATATATATATATATGTATGTTTTAAATATATATAAAATTTATGTATGTATATATATATATATATATTAGTGTATATATACACACATGCACTGTATATAATACACACATACATAAACATATAGCAAATCATTGTAAAATATATTATATTTGTTAAAAGTAAATACAGTGATTGGATTACAGTAAGATTTACTTTATTGTAGGTTATTTGCCATCAGGAGATAATAAAAAAAAAAACAACTACTAAAGCAGTGATGTATGAAGTGACCAGAATATGAACCATGCACTTCTAAAACCCTTGGCCTAAACCTAATCTTTCCATAAATCTAGGTCAGCCATTCGTTCTGCCCAGTCTTATATTTGACCATGAAAAAAGCATAAAAGCAGCAATTGTGGTCACTGCTATGGAGTTTATTACAGATTCTTTGATGTTTTGATTATTTAAAAGTACAATAAGTTAATTTCATCATCCTCCCTGTTAATTTCTGTAACACTAGGAACAGCAGTACTGGGGTCATGAGTTCACTTACCAACTCTAATGAAGATCTCAGAGAAGAGAACAAAATACTCATGATTTCAAGGATTACTTTAAAGGGAATATATATATATATAAAAGATAAATATTATATATATCTTATATAAATATATTATAGATATTATATATACAACATACACACAAGTTTAATGAATATGGATACAATTATTTTCCTTTTTCCTTGACTGTTTTTAATTTCTGATTGTAGATTTTTAAATTCTGGTTCATAATTGGAGGGCCAAAGAATTTTGCTTGAGCATTTAGTAAGTTGCTTTACTGCAGCTACATAGGCATAAGAGCAGACCCAGTGATTGCTATAGGAGAGTTTTCTAGGAATGCTCTGTGACCTGGGAAGAAGTCAGTGTGCAGCGAGAGGGAGTTGTGACATCTCCTATTGTGAATTGTGGATCCTGTTTTATCGATACACATTAGTGTCACCTTTCTTGGAAATCCTGCTTGTGCTGATAATGAGAAGACTGCCATAAAGTTTTCTCTACAGAACTGGAAGTGCCAGACTATTGTTAGGCCTTGTGGCTGAAGTGAAAACTGCAAGATTTCAGTATTTTTTTTTTTTTTTAAATGATAGTGATATGAAAAAAAAAAAATTATTAAAAAGCATGAGTTAAACAATAGGTAATTTTCTGATTACACATTCCCTTTAATGGAGAAGAACATAGACCTGTTTACAGGAATTGATCACCAGTATCCAGTAGGAATATGACTATATTCATTCCTAGTAGAAAAAACAATATTCTGTGAAACAGATATAGCAAAGTTTTATGTGTAACCATCATCGATGAACAATATTATTATTGGTTACCACTGATTGTTTTTGTCACTTGCATACAATTGCTTTGAAATGGGGCTTAAACAGGTTTTGTACTCGAAATCTAACTTTTTGTAGCACACATTGGGCCTCAAGCATGATAACTGTCTTAGCAGTAAAACGGTCTTTGTTTCCCATATCAACCAACCAGAACTCAGGTTTGATTTGTCCAAAGGAGTTTTAAAATGAAAGTTGAGCTCTGATTGGTTGCTAGGATTCAACAAAGACAGTCTTACTATTAGACAGTTTTGATAAATGAGGCTCATTGTGTTGAAATTTTTACTCTACAAGCAGCAACAACATGGACTTTTGTGCAGCAGCAGGGAGGCGTCACAATGTTTGCAGATCTTTCCCTGTGAGCTACCATATGGACAATCTGGCTTTGACAGAATATAATGAGTGATTTCCCGCCCACCCTCTTTTAATCTAAGAGTATTGGACAGGTATTTTTGTTGTCATAGCAGCAGTGGAGGAAAAAGGGGGTTCTTGGAGGTGGTAAAAGCCTCAAGAGTAGTGCACCGATAGAGGAATGCACTAAATTTGTAGTTCAATCGTGACAAAAGGGGGTTCCTGTTTTAAAAAACTTAGGAACAGTTGTCAAAGTGAATTAAGTGCCCTTGAGGCAAGTGAGTGTGGCTAAGGGTAAGTCGTAGCATGAGGTGTCACCATCAGATCTAGCCTTTTTGATAAATAAGAGAGCAAACAAAAGCTAAAAGTAGCAAGCACAACATGCACCATCAAGCTGATTTACGGAGATGTCAATGTAGCAAAAAAGAATTTATTGAAAGTGCTAAAACCATGTCCAGATTACAAAAACACGAAAAATATGGAAGACACATGAGACTGCTGACGCGTTTCAGGCACAGGTAAATCTCCTTGGATGGTGCATGTTGTGCTGGCTACTTTTATCTTTTGTTTGCTACTACATTGTTTGGAGGATCTAAGAGAGGATCCACTTGTCGAGCACTTTTATTCAGGTGACCTGAAAATGTTTTTCTTTGGTGTGTCATGGTTTTATATGCCTGTTTAAGGTGTTTACTAAATGTGGCTGCTATGGCCTTTTACACCACATTGGTTGTCAGTATATTTACTGGGGTATGGATAGAAGGAAGCAAAAAACAGAGGGGGCGCACAATGTGAAAGTACGTTTGTAACAGTGGTGTAATATGATGAGTAGTGGTTATGCTCACCTTATGGAGTTGTGCTACTAGTGTAGAGGCACAACTCTCGTATGCGCTTACAAGGCTCTCCGTCCTAGCCTATAACATGGCAGCTGCAGGTCTCCAATTCCAGAGCCACTCCAGCAGCAATGGAAATACAAAGTAGAAGTCTGAGAAAAGAAGATGGACCCGGCGCTCGTGGCTGAAGAAAACCTCGGTTGAGGCAACGCAATGATATTTAAAATAAATTAGAAGTATTTATTATTTTTAAAAGATGCAAAGGAGTGTCGACCTTCACACTATTAAAAAACAAATAAAAGAAACACTAAACTTGACACGTTTCATGCCGTATACCGGCGCTTCCTCAGACGTAATGTCTTGTAATCATTGCGTTCCCTGAACCGAGGTTTTCTTCAGCCACGAGGTCCATCTTCTTTTCTCCGACTTCTACTGGGGTATTGAGGAATTAGATTTATGACCAGTTGACCAAAGGTCTTCTTATCCCTAAGTCATGAATCCATGGGCAGCTCACTAGGCAATACTTGTAACTACCTGCCATGTGTTGTAGCTCCTAGCACGATATTATAAGGCACATAGCACAATGTTTGCACATTTTGTGCTGATAATTTTGAGCATTTACATTAATTTTCTTGTGGAAATTAATAAAAATCAACTTAAAAAAATGGTATATTTTCACAGACACTGCAACTGCTACCATATATTTACATTGGTGTGGGTTTATTGCCGTCTTCACTTATTTTGTGAGTTTTTGCTACTTTGTATTGTGTTCTTCTCTTCCGTGTCTACATTATTGAACTCTGCTTGAAGCGGCTCATAAAATAGGCATCCACAACTCCTGCTTATGAGCTGGCATGCCTCCTGAACAAATGTTAACTGCTACGTCACTGGCTCATATGTATATTTATTGGCATCTTCAAGCAATTAATTTGCCAAATACCAGCTGTCAATAATATCCGTACATCTGTCCTCTTGTTTGATGATGTAGCTAGGAGTTATCAAGGCGTTTGTATCAGGTGACAGAAAACCCATGTCAGATCTGTGAGAAGCTTTCTTCATATCTCCACAAAGTAAAAATCTCTGCATCATTGCTGCAATGTCCAGACAGAGGAAATGCTTAGCGTTCTTAATGTTCATTTTACAACCAGAACATCATCTTCTTGCCAAGATCTCATAGCCAATAAACTGAAATGTATTATATTATTGTGTGGTAAATGAGAGACATCTGGATGGGAAGAATATAGACTAATGTATTAATTTTGTGTTTTGTCCAGTTGTTTTCCAGTAAGCTTGCAGCATGTTACATTTCCTTCTCTACTTAATAAAGTGTAACTTTAATTGTGTGCATGTTGCATGTGAATGGACTATTTAACACCTGGTAGTGACATCATGCAGTGACTGGCTCTGTACAAAATGACCTCCAACAAACGTTCCAACATTTTATTTTTAATGCGTATTACATGTCAAGTCCTTTGAGACAGTCCCATAGTTTCTGGGATTTTCTTACACAATGAAAGTATGAGGCTATTTAAAGTCTACAAACCCTTTGGTATCCTGTAGCATAATATGCTTGTATAATTATCTGTCCATGGTGGAGAAGTCATTCTCTCGCTACTTTACTCACTACTTAAAGAACACAGCACACCAATGTCCCAACATGTAGCCCACTGGTGATCTGACCTGTATGAAATTTGCAGATATTTTAGTTGTCTCCTGTAGAGGCATAGGGTAGTTTAAGAGGTAATTTTCTTCCTCTGGTCTTTGGCCGGGACACCGGTTTTACCAGGGCATGGTATATCTAGCAGTCTTTGGTTCTGAAACTAAAAAAGTTGTCCACTATATAAATATAGCGAGTGAAATAAGTATTGAACATCATGTCATCAATATTCTAAGTAAATATTTTTCTAAAGGTGCTATTGACATGCCGGTCTTACCAGATGTCAGTACACAACCCATCCAATTCACACAGGCAAAGAAATCAAACCACAGATGTCCATAAATTATGTTTAATGCTTAGAAATGACACAGGAAAAAAAGTATTGAACACATAAAGAAAGAGAGGCGCAAAAATCCATGGAAAGTCATGACACCAGCTGAAATATATCGGTTATTAGAAAGCAAATCTGCCACTTTGTGAAAAATAATATTGGCTGGTTCAAATGATGGTCTATAAAAAGTGTCTTATTACCAAGGTGCCACACAAGAAACATCTCATGATGGTAAAAGCAGCAAGCTATCTCAAGACCTTCGAAACCTTATTGTTACAAAACATACTTATGGTATGGGTTACAGAAGAATTTCTAAACTTCTGAAGGTTCCAGTGAGCGCTATTGGCATCATAATCCAGAAGTGGAAAGAAGATAATTTCACCATAAACCGGCCACGACCAGGTGCTCCCCCCAAGATTTCAGACAGAGAAGTGAAAACAATTGTCAAAAGAGTTGTCTAAGAGCCAAGGAACACCTGTGGGGAGCTACAGAAAGACCTGGAATCATTAGGCACAGTTGTTTCAAAGACAAAAGTAAGTAAAGCACTCAACCTCCATGGCCTGAACGCACGCTCAACACACGGCTCCAGTGCTGAACAAAAAGCATGTTCAAGCACGTATACTCAACAACATCTAGACAAGCCTGTGAAATACTGGGAGAATGTAGTCTAGTCAGATGAAACCAAAATTTAGCTCTTTGGATGCCATTTTACACTCCATTTTTGAAGGCCAAAAAACAGGGCATATCACCACAAAATTACCATACCAACAGTGAAATGTGGTGGTGGGAACATCATAGTTTGTGTTTTTCAGCATACGGCACTGGCAAACTTCATATAATTGAAGGAATGATGAATGGACAAATGTACCGAGACATTCTTGATAAAATTTCTGCTGCCATTATGAGGATGATGAAAATGAAACGAGGGTGGACATTTCAGCAAGATAATGATCCCAAGCATACAGCCGCCAAGGAAATTATCAGTAGGTTTCAGAGAAAGAAAATAAAGCTGCTAGAATGGCCCAGCCAATCACCTGACCTGAATCCAATAGAAAATCTATGGAAGGAACTCAGAGTTCCTAGAAGGAGCCCACAGAACCTTCAGGATTTGAAGAGTCTTTATGTGGAGTAATGGGTCAAAATCACACACGAACAATGCATGCGACTCATTTCTACATATTGGAGGCATCTTGGAGCATCTCATCACCAACATTTCAGTAAGCGTGTTTAATACTTTTTTTCCTGTGTGATTTCTGATTATTACATTTAATTTATGGACATCTTTAGTTTGATTTCTTTGCCTGGGTGAAGAAGATGGGTTGCTACCGATATCTGGTGAGAATTGCATGTCAATCGCACCTTTAAAAATATATTTACTTAAAAAATTGGTGACGTGTTCAATACTTACTTCATCTGCTGTATATACATACCATACCGATCCCCATTTAAAAATATAATACCACAAAATAAAAAGCAAATTCATAATCTGGATGTGGAAGTGTTGTTACTATTTTTTTTTATTATCTATGCATCCATGCTAATTTTTGAAAAGGGATAAAGAAAACAAAGGCAACTTTTCAAAGTTTTCTCCAAATGCCCAATTATTTATAACATGCCCCCAA
This sequence comes from Phyllomedusa bahiana, assembly GCA_025379985.1. Lineage (NCBI taxonomy): Eukaryota > Metazoa > Chordata > Amphibia > Anura > Hylidae > Phyllomedusa > Phyllomedusa bahiana. Next base: position 10,167 of record JAODAL010015315.1, read on the forward strand.
CCTTATATATTTGAATCACAAATTTCCACTTGATTTCTCTATGACTATAGAGCACACACCAAATCCAGTTCATATACCAGACCCCCTAAATTAAGATCTAGATCCATAAAGTAGTTGTGATATATAGACCTCAGACCAGTCCTTTCCAAATTCATATTCCAATTTGAGACCACACCAGCACAAAGACCTCAGACCAGAAAAGCCAACTGTACAGACCATAAACCTGTGGAATCCAACTCTATGACAACATCTCATGCTACATTTATACATAGACTTAGAGTACACATACAGTATACTAGTTTAAGATGATTCACCCCATATTCTGGACTAGGGATCACACAATCGGGAACCATGTAATGGTTTATCAGACTGATGCCTACATCAGGATTGCATAGCATTACAGAAGCTTCACCCCTGAATATGTTTAACCAAGAGAGTACTCATAATTAATAGGACTGTCATTAAGAAAAGGTAATAAACAGTATTTAATTCTTTCTTGGATATTTACACTAGTTATGCCATTGTTGCAATTCTTCGGTATTCATGATATGTAAATTTATGTTTTTCAAGTATGATTATACAAAGTGCAGTAAGTTACCACTCTCCTGGGATACAGGAGACTGCACTATTGCTGCAAAAAATCTATGTGCTCATTAGAGTATATAATGTGGAAGAATAACAAAAGTCAGAATTTTCAGTAGACATACTAAACATCTTAGGGATAATATTTTGCTTTTATTTTTTCAGACCTGGACCGGTGGAGCCTGTGGAGTACATGACTAGTCCACATGCAATGTACAAAGACAGAGAACCACCCTATTACTATGATGTGGCATCCCAAAGCACCAAAGGTACCTATTCTAGATCCCAATCCCATCAAGAAGAAAACTATAGGTTCCCTCCATATCATCCACCAACAGTCAAGGGTCCTCTACGGCAAGATATGCCGCCTTCTCCACCTCAAGCCCACAGAATGCCAGGCTATAGTACTGGAGGAAGATTAGGGCAGGATCGGTACCAATATAGAACCCAAGATCCAAGACAGAAAAACTCTATGACTGCAGCTGTATAGACTGAACACAAATCAATACATGTGAAGAGAAATGAACATGTTATGCTGCTGAATATACACACGCCAAAACAATGTAACGGTACCCTATGGATAGGTGAAGTGTTCTTGCCTTCTGTAAAGCAATAAGGATTCCAGAAGTGCATTATGTCTACATGATTCTTTTTATGAAAATAGATTACAACCACATGTATAGCTCTTAATATTTCAGTTTCCTGAGTATGAAGGAATTTTAGATATTTTTTTTACATTTGGATGTGTGGCAGCCACAGGTGGTCATAACATCCATATTCCTCTATCAGTTTAGGAATGTAAAGTAACTGAAACAAGACGATCATAAATGTCTGGTGATACAAGAAAATGCATGTTTGCATTATATATTCCACATACCTGCCTGCTCTCCCAGCAGCAACAGTATCAGTCATATGTACTCCTACAGGAAATAGTTGTTCCTTTCCATTTCTGCTCTATGTTTTTCTACTCTATTTGACTCTATGCACATGACATCAGCAGTCTTCTGCAGAACAATTAGATTATCATCAACATTTAGTTTGTTTTATTAAGTGTTCATTGTTATTGTAATATATGCCTCTTAAATGTAGGTTTTACATACTTTTCTTTTTACCCAATAGACCTCTAGACCCCTGGGATGTAGCACAGCAGTTATTATGCTGATGCTACACAATCATGCTCCAAGTGGAATTTTATTTTATGCTGAAAATTTTATTTGAAAATGTAAATGTACATTTTGTAACCTGCCTTAGTGTGTGTTTAAACTATTATATAAAGTAATGACATTGTCCTATTCTGGGGATACCCTTTTATCATAATTACATAGTGCAGTTAAAAAAACACGTGTCCAGTAAAGGTTTTTTTTTCCGCTATAAAGATCATATCGATAATGAAGGGACAGTAAAAATAAGTACTCTTGCAATTGGTTTGCATAACCTAAATTATTTAGTATAGCAGATATAAGCTAAACTGTCTGTTCTACACCTAAAACTGCAGCCTGGGGGGGTCAGGCCATGCCCCTTTAATGTGATTGGCTGCCTGCATTGTGTGCTTACTCCCCTCTGACCTGTGTAAATTGTCTCAGCTTTTTATGCTGGCTGTGTCTGTATAATAAAGGCTCTCTGAGCTCCTCTCTATGCTCATCTCCCAGCCCTATGTGAAGGATCTGGGCAATTATAAAGTTTGTAGCTGCTAGATTCACTCTTTCCCCCCATATAACACAGCCATATACATTCTGTCCCTCCTCTACCTCCTGCCTGATAACAGAGAGGGGAGCTGAGTGCATTTCTCACATTTGTTTAATCATTCCAGGCTGTATGTATAACTGGTTACAGCAATACAGGTGTTCTGGTTACAATGAGCCTGTGCAGCATGGGAGGGAGCTGACAGCTCTGCAGGCATGAGAACCATTGCATGAGGTCTGCAGAGCTGTGACATCCTCTCCCTTCCTCTGCTCACACAGAATGATGATATCACCAGTCTTCGGTGAGAGAAGACATGCCTATGGATTTGAAGCTGTAAGAGAGATCAACAGCTCAAGTTTGCGAAAGCCAGTGATGAGAAAACCTCTTTAAGCTTAACCAGAGGTGGGGAGAAGATGTGGATAAAGGGAGGGGTGTATGTTACCTAAAACTTTTTTTTAATCCATATTGATCTAGAATATGGAACATTTATATGGAATATTTTTACTCTTCATCCCAAATTACACTCAGATTGGATCTACATTGGAACAAGAATTTTATATGGCTAGTATTAGAAGTATTATTATTTTGTTGTAAGTAATTGTCTAAGCCTGTCTTGAAGCCCTCAAATGTCCTTGCTGTGACCAGCTCTTGAGGTAAGATATTCCACAGATTCTAAGTCCTTATAGTAGAAGAATTTGTCTAGAAATTAACCCTTTTTTTCTCAAGACGGAGGCAGCGCCTTTCTGAGGGGGTTTTACATGAAACAGCTTTTCACCATACTTTATGTTGGAACCATCATTCATTTATTTCACCCTGGAGATATGAACACAGAACCCCAAACATAGGCAAGTCACCGGTCACCTAGACTTCTTTGTCCCTTGTACACTAAGGCCATGTCCCCACGGCAGAGGACAAATACTGATCGGTTTATTCGACCGGTATTTGTCCTGTTTTAGTGCCGTCCCCATGGCCACGGTGGTGGGGGGGGTGGGTCTTTTCTCCGCGATGAGCAGAGAAAAGCCCTCCCCCTTCACATTGACATGCACATATTCCGTCCAAAAACCAGACAGAAGAATGTGCAGGTACAATGTTTTTCAGGCGGCCGGCGGTTTTTCAAACCGCCGGGCGGAAAACCCGTGCAGTGGGGACTGCTGCACAGGTTTTCCATAGAGCCCCGTTGTGCTCGTTTGTGGCCGGTTTTTCAGACGGTCTACAAAGCCGCAAACCGTTTGAAAAACTGTCCGCAAACCCGTGCTGTGGGGACATGCCCTAATGTGTTGATTAACATCCAAAACAGTTGCACTATCCTAATAAAATGTTATTTTATCTATGGAGCAATTCTAATAATAAACTCTACACAATGGTGACATAGACTGCCATGAACCGTACCCATTCGCTCCTTACAAAGCCTACAGAAACACAGCTAGAAACCTGAATTTCCAAGTACAGCTGGTTTTATGTTTCAAAAGGGTTAATGAAGTCATCAAACTACTCATTCTATTACTCCATCATTGTGATAAGTGCCTGAACTAGGACTAGTTAATATCATGAAAAAAGTTTAAAAAAAGGAAACCAATAACTGTGAAAACAAAATGGGAGCGAGCTGAAATGTACAAGCATAGTTCATGTTCAAAGAGAATCCAGCCTGCAGAATGTATTGATCCCATACTAAGTGTGCAATCAATACTTTCTGTCACTGCATGCTTTTTACTGTGAAAAATGTATCACAGCAATAGAACATTGCAAACCCCTGGCTATGCTATTTATTTTTTTCATTTTTCAGCTGAAACTTTCCCTGCTGTTCTTTTAGTGGCACATATGGGATGTTAAACAGTATGGCCATTAATAAAAGGGGGAAAAAAAGAGATGCCCTTGGGTGGGTTTTTCTTCTCTCTGTGGATGGTCAGCTTTATGGTCTGGTGAAGGGCCAGCCAAAAACAAGGAATCTCAACTAGAAGAATTTGACTGTGAGTCAGACACGATGCAGGGCAGCCAAGAAAAACAGCATGAGCCATGTCAATTTTTATTACAATAATAAGACCAACTTTTTCTCTGCTGCTCTATACACCAGTTTTATTTGGCTACATAAAAAACTCACTATTAACATGGATTACTCATCAGGGGCCTATACTGTGGAACTCTTAGCAGCAATTAACTATATCACTCTACACCTTTAAACATACATCACCATTCGCCACGCTAAACCTTAGGTGTATATATTAATGGTTCATATAAAAAAAAGAATTAGGCAAAAAGTAATTAAACTCAAGAAATTTTTTTGGTTGTCTTTTGGGACACCATGTTTTAGGAAAATATTGCTACGCTGAACAGTAGAAGCTTTACTCTATATCAGACTTTAACAAAACCTAAAATACATCTGGAACTTATGTATACGAGGTAACCTGTCACCTGGAGGGAACCTCTGAGATGTTTTTGTATGTTCTCCCTCCCTTTATTAATACAGTGGACCTGTGCTCGACTTTAGAAGCGACACCATGGCAGGTAGCATATTTAGAAGTTGTCAGCATTTGGATTTGGGTATAGCTAACATTTCTTAAACCCCAGTGCAAATGCTGTACTTGCACCCACCCCTTAACCAGTTAATACATTTTTATAAACATTATACAAATAAAGTATGCATTTGTGCAGTTATATAGCTTCATATAGTGAAATAGCATCATTATAACTGTGTTAAGCACTTCATTTCAGCCCATGGGTCCTTTTGGACTAAGAACCTGTGTTGGACTCTCAAGTGAAAACTGAATGTATTAATATCTACAGTCCATGAAAGAAAACCTTTTTTGTAGCCAATATGAATAATTACAGGGACTTTCACTCATTATTATCGCTACCTTAAAGGCCAAATATGCAGACATTAAAGAGGTCGACCAGTTCTTCACATTCATGTTCCTCCTTGCCTTTCCTGTTCTGACCTCTTCCTCTCATGAGACACCCTTCAACCCAATCAGTTGATCTACATTACTAAGCAGCAATATTGATGCCTGTAGGGAAAAAAGAACATAATGGTCCATTCTTACTTCGTCTATGAGCCAATATTGTTTATTATGGATAGACTATACATAGGCTTATTTTTCTGTAGGCCTAGGTTTCATCCTATAGGGGTTTCCTTTTCTAATGGTCATTATTTCAATTTAGGCATGCTTTAACCCCTTAATGACAAGCCCTGAAAGGCTTTTATGTTACTCCTTAGCTTCATCAGCCAAAACATTTTTATTTTTTCATTGACGTGACTGTATGAAGCCTTGTTTTATGCAACAGAAATTGTAACTTTTTAACACAATTTAAAGATACATAAATAACTGTCATTTATTTTAATTTATACTCACTTGTACAGTGTGTATAGAAAAAAGAAATTTAAGGCATTTTTTTTGTTTTCTATACCAATAATGTATCACAATAAATAAACTATTTAATTAATTGGACAAATTTCAAATATGTGTAGTTTTTTTTTTTTATTTTATGTAGTATATGCACAATAATATGTATTTTATCATCCCTTTTTAGGTACAGACTTTTATTAATTTTCTTCACATTATGATTTTTTATTTATCCCAAAAAGGTACATACTATTTGCATACTCCTGCATACTATTACATTATTTCCTGTGTCACTGAGGCCGGAGTGAGGTCAACACGTAGTATGCCCTAACAGCAGGCTTTCTAACTAAGCAGCCTTTTAGGGCTTGATGCTGAAGGTTCCCCCAGTCTCAGACCCGGTCACAAGAAACCCAGTGAGTCAACTGAAGGGCGGAACCCCTTTGATTATGCCACAGTCATCTATTATGTCAATCAAAGGGCTACACAGCCACGATCAGGCCTTTCATTGAATCGCTCCAGTTACTGGGAATCCCAGTGGTTTGAACAAAGAGGGAAGTCTACTTTGACCATGCTACAGTTACAAATCACAGCAATCAAAGGAAAAAACCACCAAGATCAGACCCTTTTTGATCCCATCCACACTCACTTTGAACTGTTTGGAAACGTGACAACCTTTTTCAAATAAGTCTTAAATATCTGTGCATCCTGAAAATGTCCTACCTCCTTCCATGTTAGCTGGCAGGACTTTTGTCAGATGTAAGCAACACCCAGGCATCACAACATAATGCCCTGGCTCTAAAATACAAAGTGGCTATGGAGGTTCACTTTAAACTACTTTCCAAGTGCCCTGACCTAGTAAAACTTATGATCTGAATTATTCCAAATTATAATGCTCTTAGCAAACAGGTTGCACACCAGAGCCACATATTGTGCCACCCTGCAGATATTTTGCACTTCAGTGGCCAGAAAGTAGTGAAAGTCAAGCAGTAGTGCCATCACACAGATAGCACCCATACAGAATTTCACATAAAAATGTGGCAGCAATTTAGCAGTGCCCACAATGTGGTTGCTGGTTAATGCACTTGCACTGTTTTTGCAGGAAAAAAAGTGTCAAATATGTAACAGTATAGGGGCACTAACAAGAACTTAAATTTGAGAAGCAAATTAGCAGCCACTTGGATGTAGCTGTCTCTTCAATCTGAGATGAGCACTGAGGAATTCCATGATCTATGACTGATCTCTTCTCTCAGCTGTGGCATTATATCACAGTGCTAGGAATCTGTTACAGAATCATTGGAACTTGATGTCATTAAGTTGTGGAGTAAGGAACTATTGGAAAGGTTATTAAAGGGGTTTTTGCCAGGACGAGCCTTTATCTGCTAAGAAGCAAATGTAAACAGGCCACGCTGAGCTGAGAAAGCGAGAGACACAGCCACAGCACAGAGCCATGCATAAGGGATTGTGTGAAATGTTCACTGAAATAATCAAACTACAACTAGTGGATTCTGTATACAAAAGACAACACCTTTTCTCCACAGCAGCTTGAAAGCTTCTTCATGTTCCCTGTCATCAGATAAAGCAGGGATTTACTCAGATAATCACACTACAACTAGTGGATTCTGTATACAAAACACAACATATTTCTACCCGGTGCCTTGAAAGCTTCTTCAGCTCCCTTTCATCAGATAAGAAGTGTTTCTATGCGCAAGCCCGGCCAGCAGCTCTTGCCTGGTCGTATCTAATAAAAGCTTTTAAGTAACTAAGGGCAGGTAAGGCAGCCTGTAGCTCTCTCAGGCTGCAATTTTTGTAATCCGATATATCTAGAAAAGTGATTAAATACCTATTTTGGAGGATCCCACGTCAACATTACATCGTGGCAAAACCCCTTTAAGTGGGCATTATTATGGCTAAATGTGGTTCTAGACACATGTGAGTTATAAACCCATAACAGGCTGGCATTTTTTCTTACTACTGTTGCTGTAGACTTGATGTTCCTCATGGAGTCAAGAACTTTCACTTCATCTACACAGCAGTATTTGAGATCCAAGTTAACAATTCTGGATAAAAAATAGGGACAACAAAAACCGACAAGTGAATTCATCTTTATTCTAGATTTGATTATTCTTTTAAATTCCCCAGCTGGCTATCTGACAGTGTAGACAGACAGGTAGTATCAAGAAATAATATCAAGGTTATATAGATTGTGATAATACTGAGCAGGTATCCATTTCTCGTCGCTGATAAAAAAAACAAACCAGTCAAGATAGGTTAACGAGAATCCAGTTTTAGCTCTTGCTACGTGCTTAATCCGATTTCCTAGGATTCTACTTAGTTTATCGCCCAAGCTTTAATGTTTTGATTTAGCCATCAACAAATTATTTTTACAGTTTTGTAATAAGAGCCTTTAAATGCCATTTGATAGCCTAAATCTTTTCTATTACTGACTATTTACTTAAATCATCCTATACTTTTAGTTCTCCCTTTGTTACCTCATATTTTTCTCTTTTTTCCTTAAAAGGGTTTCTCACCACAATGATTAACTTTTAACATATAAGTAAAGATAATTGATGACTATTACCAAACATATTGCTGTTCTGATTTTGCTTTGCTCAGGAGATTGTATATACTGTTAGTGTATACAAGTGTCTCTTGGTTACTTACCAGCTTACCCTGCTCCCTCCTATCTGATTGCTCCAAGCTGCTGTCTAACCATGGTGATGCTATGTTTTATCTCCAGCACAGGATTTTATTTGCCTAAATTAATGACAAGTTTTAACACTTAGAGCTCTGGAGCTTTGTGCACTACAGATTATAAATATCCTGCAGTAATGTCACTATAGCAGGAATAGCAGGGACAACAAGAGGGCTGATTTGCTAATCACTGCTTTAAAACCACCCACATCCTGCTCAGGAAGAGGGAGCCTGAAGCTAGATGTGACTCGGTGAAACAGCATGGTGAAACGACCCCGTTAAGTGAGTTTTCCAGGATTAGAAAAACAGATCTGCTTTTATCTAGATATGTTTAATAAATTCACCTCTGATTTTATGAAAGCAAGAATATGCGAATCAAACATGTATTGCAACTTGTCAAAAGGCAATAGTAAATATAGCACTCACATGCAGATACTCAAAAGTCCAGATAATAGTTCCACATTTTGCCCAGAAATGGTCATTCAAAAGTGGAAGAGGGAGAGGGCAGGAGGCTGGAGAAGAGCAGTTGCGGTGAATAGCAGGGGGCATAACTTTTGGATGGGAAACCCCCACCAACCCCTCCTTCGCCACAAACATTTACCAGTACCTTGTAGTAATAGTCATGCAGTTAATAGATAATACAAGGAGCAAATACCTCACCGTACATATCACCATCATACTGCTACCAAACAAATCCCACTATAACAAGAATAATATTATATTACCAATGACGGTACTAAATAAGGACCCGAATATACTGCCAGAACACAACCACAAATTACCACCACATAGTGACTATAGTGACATAGTGACACAGTAATCATATAGTAATATACACCAGTTGTACACAGGCTCTGCAGACTGTATTCTACCACCATATAATGGTAGATGCCAGTGTACACAAACTCTGCAGATTGTGTATTACCACCATACAGTGACCATATAGTGGTAAATACCAGTATAGACAGGCTCTACAGACATATAAGTGATCACAGTGCAGTTGCATCCAGTGACTCACAGGTGATGTTTTCTCTGATGAGTTGTTCATTTTCCCTTTTCTTCTGTATACGGCCCAGACCTCCATGCTCACTTCTCCCTGGTCACTATTCGTCCCTGCATAATTTGTACACAAACATCTTAGAATTCTCACTTTTCCAGCAGCTATCCCACCTCTGTACAAGCTCCCCATGGGTGGGAGAGTGGGTACAGGTCTTAGTTTAAAGACATGGTCTAGTACAGGGGTGGGGAGGAACACATGACCATCCCCCTGAAGATTGTGCAACATCTATGGCCTGTACCTCTTGTATCATGTTATCAGACTGGTACGTAGACAAGGCCCCAGGTAGGTAGGTAGGCCTTAGGTTGGTAGGCCCAAGGTAGGTAGGAAGGTTGGTAGGCCTCAGAAAGGGTGGTAGGCAGGTCTCAGGAAAGTGGGCTCCCATAGGTAGATTAGCCTCAATTAAGTGCATAGGCCCCACTATGGTAGGTAGATAGGCCCCAGGTAAGTAGATAGGTCACAAGTAATTAGGTCATCACACCACCTATGTCAGGACTTACAGCCGGTGCCTGGTAGGATCAAGGCCTTAGACCTACTAGAATGAAAAGTGTGGCAGGGCACCAGCCAGGGCCTAGCCGGCAGTGAACTGTGAGGTACGGTAACTTATTGTTTATTGTCATTACTTCCCGTTGCCTGTCATTAGGGGCACGTCTGGTGAGGTCAGGACTGGATAGGCCCCTAGTGACAGGTGACAGTATCGTATGACAGGGCCCGGCCGGCAGTGAACAGTAAGTTACTGTTCATTGCCCTCCAGGCCCTCTAATGATGATGGCTGCTATGGCAATAGTTCCCCCAGTGTCTATAGCATGTGCTGCTGCTTGCAGTGTAGAGTTAAGGAAGGAAGGATATTAAAGGTAATTTCTGGCCAAAACATTGAACTATTATCTGGACTTTACATGTATCTGCATGTGATTGCTACATATATTTTTGTCTTACACAGAATTAAAATACACGTTTGAGTCACATATTCTCTTTCATTAATAAAATCTTTTACCTCTGCAATGTAGATGGGTTGTGCCATGGCTTTAATACACAAAGATATGGAATCGGATGTCCTTTTAACTAAGCACCTTAAACTATATACGAGTGCAACACCAATACTAAAACTTCTGCTTTCTTATAAAAATAACCCCACGTCTGTTAATAGGTTGCATCTGTCACTGTAAAAGGAATGAGCCTAAATACAGAAACAGCCATAAACATCTGTAGTGCTTTTCTAGAAGAAAGCAGCCATGTTTTTTCATCATGTTAAGCAACCTGGTTAACAGTCATTTGTTAGTTGCATGCACATTCTTCAAACATACAATCATTTATTCTTAAAGAAAAAAAAAAATACTGATCTCTCTATTGCGCATTAAGGGCGACATGTATGATTTTTTGCACTTAGATGCCACTTTTTATGCGCATTATAATAGCGTAGAATGCGCCTGAATCTATGCACCTGTTCTACTGCGGGTCATAGATTTAGCGCTTTCGAGCTACAAAGCGACACTTCTGGCTCAGGTTAACCACTTTCAAAGTGGTTTACCTGTTCCTGCAGTAATGCATCATGCCTCCAGCACATCCTCAGATCTCAGGCGCATTACAAAGTGCCAAGGGTGCTCTGTAATGCGCCTGATATTGGAGTGCGCCTGGTTAAAAATGTTGCGAACGGGGCTAAATCTCGGGCTGAAAAGATGCCAGACTTCTGGCTCAGCCCCATTCATACATGTCGCCCTTAGACTTCTCCAAAGACAAAATTCAGGGATCCATCTGCCAAAGTGAGGTAACAAAGCCTGCCACAGATTCGGCATTTCTAAATAAACGTATGCCTTATTCCGACCAGCCAACTGGCTTAATCTTTATTTCCCGTCGTACCTAAACTAGTTTGGAGCCAAGTGAAGACAGGTCAGTATGTGAAGATAGGTGTATTTTTTAGCATCAACATAAAGATATCACAAAACATCATGACAATTATAGAAATTCATAACTGTGCATTAGACTGTTCTTAGGGACGGGCCATACAGAGACTACTGATTAACGCAATTTACTATTGCACGGAAATTGCAACCTATAATAACATTCTTTTTTTTAAATATATTTCATTTTTCTAATACTCTTATTAACAGCAGTTCAGTGACTATTTGGTGCATGTCCATTTTCAAGTACTTATAGTTTTATATTAATCGTGCAAGTGATGATGATACATCTCCTTTTCTGATCATGTAGTTGCTTTGGACAATCTTTGGACTGTGGACAATCTCTATTTATTAGAAGAATCATTTATTAATAACTTGATCTCACAGTGTCCACAAAGATACGACCCTCACCAATCAGCAGTAATCTGTTGAGATGCCTGAAAGTGTGTGTTCAGTTACCCTACAGAGCCACCACAGAGGAAACTAAGCATTACATATTGCCCAATCAAATCAATGAACTGTCTATGTAATGTAGGACAGGTAAAGTCGTCCTAAACAAGAGATGCCCTTTTGTAGCCTCTCTCGACAAAAAATAAGAATCCTAAACAGAGGATTCATTTCTATTAACTCAGAACACCCTAATAGAGTATGAAAATGGATCTTTGAAATTTAAGAATCTGTACAGAGGTAACTGTATAACAGAAACCCATCACATGAAAGACACCAACCGGGCCTAACTAACCTTATTGAGTCTTATAGAGTCTGTTGAGGTGTCCGTTGTTTTGCCGCAACAAACAGTACAACATGCAGTTGTTTTTTTTACCCATAGTACAATGCAAAAATAATAATTAAATTATTATTGATTTATAGTTCAAATTAATTAGCAAATTGTATTAGATTCTTGCAGTCCAGTTACTTGTGCATGTTAAACATGTATAGATATATTTTTAGTTTAACAACCATCTTAAAAAACACAAAAAACAGATGCCCTTAAATTAAAGAAAATTAGCGGCCCCCCTTTCTTCTTCCCCGGACCCATTTTTTCAGGTTAGCCCCATTTCATACATGCATTAAAAAGCTTATTTTAATCGGAGCTTACAAGCTCCAATAAGCAAAAAATTTAGGTATTTATGCAGGTTTGCTTAGAAAATGAATGTTTTAAAAAAAAAACTAAAGTTGGGATTTTGCCCACAGAAGGTTTAAAAAAAAAAAGCCTTAAACTTTTTATTTTTCTAGTTGCCCAACCCTTCAACAGAAAGTGGCATTGCAGTACATTGTGCTTCCTGAGAGGAGAGTGAACCCCGACGGCAGGGGGAGCTAAATATTTTTCGGGAATTAAACAGATTTAACTGAAACTTTCAACAGAAATAAATAGTCAGCTTTTACATTCCCCTTCAAGTCCAAAAAAAACCCTTGGTTTTTCTTTCAGGGGGGTTTATTAAAGGTTTTAAAGGACCCTTTTTTCTGGCATAAAGGTCACTTGTTTTTGGACATTTTGCCCCCCCATGAGGAAAGGCAACACAAGCACTAGCCCCTTTTTATGAATCTCCAGCTCATATGCTCCAAGGAAACATTGTTTGTTCCTTGCAATAATGATAATCTTAAATTTACTTTCCCCCCCCATATATTTTTGGGGCTGTCTTTTGGGGGATGAGTTTTGGATGTTGTTTTTTTTGTGTCAATTCAGTGTAGGGAAAAAAACCTTTTGGAAACATCCAACTGTTTTTTTAATTAGAAAATTTTTCCCTATGAAAACTTAAGACACCCATTTACCCACTGAGAAAGGGATTTAAAAGGATTCTGCTACCAGATGCAGAGCTAACCACTTCAGTGTCTAAAGGGATCATTGAAGTGGAAACTAATCTATTCCATTGAAAGCTTGAAGCCAAGTCCCATTGTTGGGCCACATTCTTTTTTAGGGGTAGAATAAAGAAAAGGGTTTGGTCATTCCAAATTAATTTTTTTTACTACACCCCAATTGCCCAACTACTTAATTTACCCAAAGGCCCTTTGATGAGGGGGGATGGAACGATAAGTTTGGGAATGGCCTTTTCTGTTTTCTACATTAAAAAGACCAAAGGGTTAAAAGTTTTGGGTTTTATTTGACCCGTAACCTTTTTTTTTAATGTTTTTAAAAAAGGGGTTTTTCCCCCACTACAAGGATTTTTTTTGTTTAAAGGGTTTGCAAAAACAAGTCACTTTGTAATATTGGGCCCTTAAAAATTATTTCCAACCTATTCTGAAATTTTCTCCTCTTGTATGGGCTGCTTTAGCTCCCCCAGGTCCCCTATAGCTACAGTTTTTGATTAAACCCCATAGGCTGCCAGCCCTGAATTTCTATAGTTTCAGATTTAAATTTTACGGCGCCTAGTGGGAAGCCAGTTGACAAGGGCCCCTAATTCAAAGTGAAAAGGGCCCGCCCATTTCTTTTAGTAAGGGGGAAAAATTTCCCCCTCCCCAGGGCGCAATAGCTACGACCGGGATAATCTATCCTGATAGGGTTTCCCAAAACTAGTTGCAAAAGCTACAGAACCCGGGGTTCTTCGGGATTTTAAATGGAAGCCGGTAAACATGGTCCTGAATTCGAGTTGAAACCAAAAAACAGGATGAGGTAAGATAACTAATGAGACAACCCCCCTTTAACTACCTAGCTACTAGTGCATCTTAGAAAATTAGAATATTATTGAAAAGGTACTTTATGTCTGTAAGTGAAGCCAAATAGAGAAACTTAGTATTTTTATAACTCAAAAAAAACTCAGTGATATATTTCAATGTGTGTTTTTTTAATGAGTTGATTTGGGCTTACACTAATGCAAAACCCAAAATGCAGTATATCAGAAAATTAGAATAGTGTAAAAGACAAAAAAAATGAATAGAATGTTGACCTAAAAAGGTATGTATGTTTACTGTACATACCTTTCAGTAAGCCAACATAGGGGTTAGGTCAGACGAGTTTGCTGGCCATTCAAACACAGTAATATTATGATTTTTAAACCAGGTATTGGTACTTTGGCAGTGTGGGTAGGTGCCCGCTCCTGCTGGATAATTTTTTATTATTATTATTATTAACATTTTTTAAAGCCCATTGATTCCTTGGGCGCTGTACTTTTTTGGGGGGGGGGGGGGGGTCACATACTGATATGTCAAGTGAGTACAATAAAAAAAAAGAATGACGTATAACGGTAAGAGGGAGAGGGACCCTCCCCGCGAAGGCTTACAATCTACAAGGGGGAGGAAGAAAGGGGGAAGGGGCAGACTTTTTGTGGGTTTGTACAGGGGGCGCAGGGTTTTTAGGTATAGGCAACATAAAAAAAAGGGGGTTTTCAAGGTTTGCTTTTGAAGCGTGAGAGTGCAGAGATTGATGTGTTGGGGCAGTGCATCCAAAGGGGTGTGGGGAAGGGGCGGAGAAGTCTTGGAGACGGTTTGTGAGGAGCTGAAAAGGGGAGAACAGAGAAGAAGGTCCTGTGAGGAGCGGAGATTGCGGAGGGGAGATATCTGGGGATTTGGGCAGAGTTTTGGAGGGGAAGGTTTTGGAAGCCTTGTAGGTCATGGTTAGCAACCAAACCAAAATGTATTTTTTTAAAATCACATTTTTTGAGATGAATTAAATTTGACCTATAACAACCTAAACATTTCATTACCCCCATTTACTGGGCAATCAAATCTTTTAGATGGTACTTTATGCTACATTTTAGGTGTGCAATGTGTAATTTTCATGCTGTTTTAATATACATTTTATTTTTTTCATCTAAAAATTTCTGAAACAGGAACAAAAAATGTTAGAAGGTAAAATGTCAATGACAAGCCTCATGGAAGGTTTTTCTTCTCTTTTGTCTGAGGCTCCACAATCATTTCTGGTAAATATAGTTGGGTGGGAGAGTACAGCTTCTGAACATGAGAGTGCAGCCAATCATGTTAATTTCCAGGACTATACAATTTTATTACCTAGGAAAAACCCGATTTTTATCATTTTTTTTCCTTAATGTCTTAATGGGTACTGCCATTTTTATAATTTTGGATTAGGGCTACAATACTACTGTGGAGATTATGTAGAAAAAATATTAGAAAGTGATTAAATGAAAAGAACCCGAAGGTGAAATCCTGCCCTTGCACAGATCAGTAACATGGATTTTTATAAGTTCCACTAGCTACTATGGCCAAGGGGTAAATAATGAGAAAATTCTCTAATCTGGCCACATAACTGTGGAGGTGATTAGCATTGTCATCTTCCTAATGCACTTTTTGACATGCCCAATAAATTAGCTTTGACTTTGAAGATCGTAATTACAAATTGGCTTTATTGGCTGTACATACTGTAGTAGTAAGACAAAGTCTGCCATACTAAGCGTGTGGCCAACAGCTTTTTGCAACTTTAGATATACATTATATCTCTGTCATCCACTACAGGCTTTGCTACTTTAAAACAACTACTTTCTTTTTCTTATAACAGAAAAGTAATCAGTCCGAGCAAGGAGTACTCAATTGTTTTAAAAACTTTGCAGATTATATTCACATAAAGCAATAGTGTAGTTTTTCATTAGAAGCCAGATGTGCTCTGTTAGTGAATGGAGATGTAGGATGTGCCAATACATTAGGCCTTTTCCACGATACAGATTTTTCCATTGGAAACATCCATCATGCATCCACAGCAGATCCAAGCTGATACCTCTGGATTTCTGCCACCGATTTTGAATGTGTATGCATTTAATTTTACCGTGGTTTTGGAGAGGGACTAGCTTTGTTTAAAGGACTGTTGATAAGTAATAGTCCACCTATTTTTTTCCATGGCATAGATTTTATAACTGTGAGCACCATGAACTGTAGCCTGGATTCCTTGCATGTAGATTTTGGAGCAAAATAGATAGAGACCTGTGTGAAACTCCGTTATATGAACCAGACTTTAGTTATATGTGTAGTTGTGAGACCACTTTAGTCTTAGTGTATTTCTCAAGGGGGAGGTTTAAAACGTGTATTGTCTGTATCTTTCTGCTTTACTAGGTCTCATTTACATGGCTGATTGCATGGAAGCTTTTGACGACAATGGTGAAAAAAAGAAATAGACTTCTCAGGTTTTGACACATGCTGTAGCTGCTATGTATTCTTCAATGTGAACAGTTAGAAGAACATGTTTGAAGCTCATTCTTCTATCGCTGCTGAGTGCACATCGTAGGAAGTCAGCATTACTACAATAGTTGTACTATTCAGTCAACAGCCTTCACCCAACCCTCCCACAACATGTATTCTACCTGGATGCACAAAAGGGTAATGAGCAGTTATGAGAAAACGATAGGATTGAACAAATAAATGTAAACATCTCGTTCATGTTTCTCCCAAACACTGGTCTAGTAGCCCCCAAGATACCGGACACTGTTGACTAAATTCTCATGTCTAAACCAGCTTTAATTTAATATGGTACTTTGAGGTTTAATCTTGTAAATCAATCTCTCTCAGTTTTACACACATTTCAGAAAACTTAAAAAAAAATCCTTATTTGTAACTGTTAAATATCCATTACATTTATATTACACTGTGTATACCAAAGTCTTTCCAGACGTGACTGACACAGAAACCAACCTCTTCTATTTAAAAGGGAAAACAATTTCTATGGCGCTCAAAAAGGCCACACACTGATTCCACAGGATTTACACTCATATCATGGCCTTAATGGTATAATCTACATAATACAGGGGCTAATTATTGCCTTTTTGGCACTTCTTTTGGAGGAAATAAAATCCTGAATGAGAACAGTTAATATGCCTTCCTCACTCCAGTAATCCTTTGTCTGAAATAACCAATATAGTGTAAAAAAGGGTGCGGGGGAGCGGGGGGATGGGTACAGTTTTCTTACTTTGGGTTTTCCCTAGTATTTTCCCGCACATCAATCGATGTCAAGAGCGCAGAGTATTTTCCATGTACAGTAGAGGAAAGGGTAACAACTATTCATGGATTACATTCTCTTCTAAGATTAGTACCCTAGGTGCTATTCGGCATTACATGAAGTGACATAGCTTGCTGCCTAATTGTACTAGTGTAAAAGCAAGGTGCTGCCTCCTGTGTAGCTCACATTAGTCTTCCAAGAATCTAGTGAATTACTTTTGATTACTCCTCTGGACTTACTGCAAAGAAAACGTTTAAATCCAAATTGCACCGATTAGAGGGCTGAACGTGTTGTTTGTGAAGTTGTGGTCCAGGTTTTCTATGTACTGCTTTTTGTATACTACATAATTGTTTATATAAATATATAAGTACTGTAAAAAATAATCCTTTGAAATCATGGTTTTTATACTGCTTATCTCTACTGTTTTGTATTCACAAATATCAGGTTTCTACTTTGCATTGAAATAAAAAGCAGCAAAATTATAAAAGCTCGGCTTGTGTTTTTTTCTCTCGGCTTCTAAGTGACTTCATTATCTATTCCGAAATACTATTGTAATATTGATCCCATTCTCTTTTCATTGCCTATAAAATGGAGAGCACGGCATGACTGCCATGACATTTGCATATTATGTGACAAACAAACATAAAAATGATAAAGAACACATCCTCGAAACCAATCTTTTAAAACATAAGCAAATGCAGTGTATAGGCCTCAGGAAGTGTTGTTCGGGTATATCGAAATTATCATCAATTATTCTGCTCAACAAATGATCACACATTATCTTAAAGGAAAGGCTGGAGATAAGTTGGTGCAAATAGGAAAAAAGTAAAAATGAATAAGTAAAAATCCGGCCCTATTCATATAATGTTAAGGGTCTTAGTTGGGGGCATCCCTCAGGATACCTTGGAAAATGTATCTCGATGTAGACTGCGGCCGGGCCAGACATCTATATGGCAAATGTAACCCAATAAGAATACGTTTGCTCTATTTACCAAACTGATATTTTTTATATATCGGAGACAAAAGCTTTGTAAATCACTCTGTTGTTTCCAGGACGTAAAGCGTATTTGTTAAAGAAAAAGGGCAAATGTAATATAATTAAGACTATGTCTACCCTATGCATATCTATGGCCCCATCAAAGTCTTGCCTTGGTGTCCATTGAGAAAAAAGTTTGAAGATATCCTGATGGATACCACATATAGAATCTTCTATATGGAATGGAGGGGTGGAATGGAGAAGCACAATCCTTACAACAACATTGTTTACAGTTTAAACCTCTCATACATTTGTCTAGAGCTTCCATTCTGGCCTATGGGAATGACTTAGCAAATTTTCCAGGAGCTACAAAGGTTACTGTCTGAGATTTGTCCCTCAAAAACTCAACTGTGCATCTTCTATCAAAGTAAAAAGTTACCAACTTCTCTCAGTATTAGCTGGTTCTGTGCTAATCCTTCCCACAGTGTTTATCATCTGCACTGTGGGAAGGGTTAACAGTGCAAAGAAACAGTAGATATTATAGCAAACAATTAACGCTGAGTTTTTACAATGTAAAACAGTAAAGAATCACATAGCAGTATAAACCATGGTACCAAGATAGTAAGGTGTTGATGGCTTTGCATAGTAGCAATAGAGTAAATGTCCACAGACCAACATACTCTTGTTTTGGGGCACTACAGATGTTTATAGTGATAACACCCACAAGGAAAAAAGAATACATATTAAGATATGGGACTCTGTGTGGTGTAGTGATCAACTTTAGACCCGAGACAAAATGCATGTGGAAAGCAATGTCATTCACAGAAAGCTGTGTACTGTTTGCAACAAAGACTAAAGAGAAGAAAGGAGCTACAGGTTGTGTACCAATGGGCCAAATTGAACCTTACAACCACCACAACTGATCTATTTAACAGCTAAGCAATAGTGTGGCTCAAATTTGTTCCCGTTTGGTTCAACACTGGTTCAATTGAATTTGTAAAAAACAAAACAAAAAACAACTTAAGTTTGAGGCATCCTAGACCCCAAATTTCCCACTCTGACCCTAACCCTAAGCTTAACCCTAAGCCTAAATTAGGGTTAACATTTTAAGTTCGCGGAGTTAATTACCCTTTTCCCTTTTTGCCCTCAAAAGTCAGTCAGCACTGGGGGGACCAATTTAAAACTCGCTTTGGTCCAACCTACACTAGGGTGCCCTAAGGTAATGCTCAACCAGGCAAAGTGGAGTAGTAAGTTGAGCCATGCAAGTTAAGAACAGTTAAAAATCCAAATTCTGTTGATTTTTTGCGATTTTTGGGTAAAAATCAATTCAGGCTGACCAGAACAGAAGAGCTCAGATTCGGGTCAAATTTGACTTTGACCTGAATATGAAGCACAGCACTACTCACCAGGTTTTATTCCTTAAAGTGCCGATAAGATTTTGTCAATTTCTGCCATCTGAACACTTTTGAACACGAGGATATATTCATCTTTTTGGGTGGGATTCTTATAGAACACTCTTTTTACCATCACTGTCTTTGTACATTTTGACCATTAAAGCCAGTTAGTCAGTATTCTATACAGTGATTAATCAAAAAAACTCAGTAATATGTATCTGTCTAGAATTCATAAAGATAACCACACGCAGGCCGATAGTAGTCTTCTAACAGCACTTCTCTGTCATGGTTATGATCTTGCAGCCTTTTGAACAGGTCCACCATCTGGCATTGTGGTTGTAACTGCAATGTGTGTATTCAGCACAAGCTCCAATACCCCACAGCACATTTAGACAGTCAAAGCAAATTGTTATCATAAAAGTGTTCCTGCACATCTTTGAAAAACAACCGCGGAAACTTCCTCTCAGCAAGGTCTGACATTGCAAAAGGGAACTCTCTTATCAATAAGAAGCTGCTTCATATCCAAAATAATGACAATAAAATGCTGTGGTCTGTGTTTCAAAATGTCAGTATTTTTTCCAAATGATGTCATCAGGGTTGTTAATTATTCGCATACCACCAAGGTTAAAAAAATTGCTTTTCTACAAAATATTATATTTCCTTTAGTTTATAACATTGAATTGAGCTTTGAGCCAACCAAAGAGTTCTGCTACTAGGAATTTTAAAAGTGTCTATAAATTGATTAATTCGGCGATCTACCTGATTACCCTTTGTCAGAACTTTTTACTTTTCCCCCCTTGAAAAACATGCGTTAGTCAAGGACGTGGTTATGGGAAGATAGCCATAGGCTGAAGCCTCAAATGGCCTTTTGCCATTTTTTTTATGGCCTGTTAAAGGGGTGTTTTCTGATAACGGAAAGAAAAAGTTTTGGGACTTGGTTTACCCAAAAAGGGCCCCCCCCCAAAAAAAACATGCATAAAAAACACTCCTTTAAATGGACTTTCCAGTTTTAGAATGAAACTGAAAAAGGAACTGTGACATTCCTTGATAAGTCCATTCTAATAATTCCTGTGAAATATAACCTATAACTCTGTGTTGTGCTGTTCCTCTGTCATTCCTCTTAGAAATGTATTACTGAATCAGTCAGCTGGGTGTCACCATTCCAGTTTGTGTCTGGTGGGAGAGAGAAGGGAGTTTGGGGAGGGGATTCCATACAGATACTGGATAATGTTAGGGTATGTTCACACGGTTTATTGCGGCAAGTATAATACGCGCCGCAATACGCCGGGTGCTTTGGAAGCACGCGCTGATCAGTGCTTATTTCCAAAACGAGGGTGTGGAGGGGGGGAGGGGCAGCAGCCTGCCGGCCCCATTAACATGCATTGTCAGCAGCACGTAATCACAACAAACAATTGACAGGTCAATCCTTCTCCCGCAAGTACAATACGATCGTACTGTACGCACAGGGGGACAACACATAATCCAATATAGAGGCGGAATGCCCCCAAAAAAACCCTGTGAACATCCCCCAAACTGCAGGCCTCCCCTACCCCCCGCAACGGGCACCTTTTTTCAAAAACATCAAGTTAAGGGATCAGATCCTCTTTTAATAAAGATTAAAAGGGTTTTCACACTAGGCTTTTTGTGATTACAAGCAGTTTTACACTCACCTGTATTTTCCCGGCTGGGGGGGTTCTATAGCAGTGATTAGTTTATTTTTTCCCTGTAAAATAGCTGAGCATTCCCTGATAAAAGTGAAAGAAGACGTGATCTTTTCGTAAACACACGTACAGACAGGGCTGTGAGGCTGAAAGCAATTTGCTTATCTTTTATTTTTGTTAGAGATAAAAGTTTGCATGGATTGACCCATCATCCTGGTCTTTTAATGCTCAAAGATCTGTGCGTTTTAGCAAATTAGATAAAAGGTTATGGTCAGGCAACCCCAGGTACCATGAAACCCTGTGTGCCTCAAGCAAAAAAATGTCTCTTATCTTGATAAAAGAAAAATCTACTGCCCAAATGTACTTAGAAAAAGTCTTCAATTACTTGTCCCTTCATGTTGAAAAACAATCTTTTTTGTGCAAAACCCTTTTTTTAATTTGTCTTTAAAAATTTAGTTCTTTTAAATAACTTTGTTGTGATTATCATAGTTTAGGTCTCTGTTTTGTCAGTGGATGAAACCTTTTCTTTCACCAGTTTCCCTTCCTGGTCTTTTTTATAACCAAAACTCAGCGCTCCATTTTTTAGGTTAACAATCACTTTAATGGGGACCCTAAAATGGTTCTCAAAGGATTTATCGCTATGCGGCATTTAGACCAACTTTATTGTTTTTGTATCTATATAATGTATAGAACCAGGCTTGGGCTGGGCCCCTAGGGGGGAAGGGGAAACCCCCCTTGGGCCCCCCAGTGAAAATTTAAAGTTTTTTTTTTTACTGCAATACTGTCATTCTCGAAGAGTAAAAAAAAAAAAAGGAAGGAGGGAAAAGGCAAGGGATGGGGGGTATCTACGTGGTTACGTAGCTGTAGGGGGGGCCCCAAATAAACCCCACTTGGTGGGGCCCGAAACACTAACCCGGGGGGCCTCTACAGTTCCACCTGTGGGCCCCAGGCACCCCGTCCCACACTGTTAGAACACTAAGATTAGTCTCACAGCACTGTTTTGGTAGGTTTTCGCGGATTCAGTATTTTTTAAAACCACCCAAAATTGACCGTGCCCAGTGCGCTAGCCCCTTATAGAAAATGTGCTGTAGCTACACAGCACAGATTTTTTACTGAGGGTTTCCAAAATCTAAAAATGTATGTATGAATATAGAGCATGTTGTGTACTCTGCTGGACCGATGTTGAATTCCTGTGCAGCCCAAGTACTGGCCTTCGGGAATAGGAAATCTGACCGTGTTTTTTGCGCAAAAAAACCCCCGGAAAGAAATGTGGCTTTTTGGGGCCTTTTTTAAAATTTTTTGTGCAGACCTAGCCTAAACCTGCTCATTGTTTGCATTATCTGTAACACACATCATTAGACAGGCAGCACCAGGCTTCCTGTTACAGTTTCTCTTTGATGTTTTTTTGTGACATGTAGAGATTTTGGTTGGTTATTTTTAAAAAAAGCTTTAAAATTTTACCAGAAGCATTAAAAAAATGAATAACCCTTTTGAAATTTGTTAATGTGGCGTTTTTGCCCCAAATCCTCATAGTGAAATATTTCCCAATCACACAGGGGGTGAGTCGGGCTTAGTAGTGTTCTACTAATGGAAAAAACCCACAGATCATTTCAAATAAATCTCTTTAGCGGTTTTCAGCTATCATTTCTATTTTTATTTTTTTTGAAACTAGTTATTTTTCATCTTATCTTAGTTCCAAAGTACAAAACTTGGTTCCCAAAGGGGAAAAATTGAAGATGGAATACAGTTTATAATTTTTTATTTTTTTATTTTTATATATGAGATCAAAACATCTTTGGAAAGAAAGCCACAAACTGGGGGCAAGTCACAACAGCAGTGACCTGATAAACACTGGATTTAAGACAACATCTGTTCAGCGCTAAACAGTCCATGGTTGCATTGTTTCACCTTATCTCCCAGCATGCACTACCTTACAATTACTAAATGCTCATAGCATAGTTCCAAAATTTTTAAAGTAAAAAAAAAGGAGACCTGTGGGCGGCGCGCGTGCGCGCCGCGGGGAAAATTTGCATGGACAGCCCTTTGTCGGTTGCCCCGCCCCCTTCAAAAAGCACAACCCCCCCACCTACCATAAAGGCTTTTGGGGGAAAACCAGGGATTGCCCTTTTAGCCAGGTTAGCCCCCCATAAAATAGTGCCCCTTACAGGTGGTAGGGAAAGCCCCCCTTTTAGCCAAGTAGTGCCCCCTCTGAGCCAGGGAGGCAAATTTGTAGCCCGGTAGATGCCCCCCCTTTTTTACCAGGTAGGTGCCCCCCTTTGTTCCAGGTATTGCCCCCATTGTTAGCCAAGTAGTGCCCCCTTGTTGCAGGGAGTCCCATTGTTAGCCAGGTATGCCCCCCATTGTTGCCCGGTAGTGCCCCCTTGTTTCCAGGAGTGCCCCCATTGTTTCCAGGTAGTGCCCCCCTTTTTTTCCAGGGAGTGCCCCCAACTTTTAGCCAGGTATGCCCCCACGTTTGCCCGGTAGTGCCCCCTTGTTGCCAGGGAGTGCCCCATTGTTTCCGGGAGTTTCCCCCATTGTTTGCCAGGTGTGCCCCATTTTTTGCCAGGGGAGTGCCCCCATCTTTTTGCCCGGTAGTGCCCCCCTCTTTTAGCCCGGGGTGCCCCCATTTTTGCCCGGTAGTGCCCCGTTAGCCAGGGGGTGCCCCATCTGTTACCAAGTAGTGCCCCATCGTTTCCAATGTGCCCCCTTTGTTAGCCAAGATGCCCCCATTGTTTGCCGGTAGTGCCCCCTCTTTAGCCGGTGTGCCCCCCCTTTTTGCCACGGAATGCCCCCCTTGGTTTCCCGGTAGTGCCCCCATCTGTTAGCCGGGGTCCCCCATCTGTTAGCCGGTGGCCCCATCTGTTTGCCCGTAGTGCCCCCTCTGTTGCCAGGTAGTGCCCCACCCGTTAGAGGTGTTGACCCCCCCCCTTTAGCCAGGGAGTGCCCCTTTTTTCCCGGGGCCCCTTTTGTTGCCGGTAGTGCCCCTTTGGGTTTCCAGGTGTGCCCCCTTGTTGCCCGGGTAGTGCCCCCTTGTTGCCAGGTAGTGCCCCTTGTTGCCAGGTAGTGCCCCTTTGTTGCCCGGTAGTGCCCCCCTTTTTTGCCAGGTAGTGCCCCCCTTTTTTGCGGTGTGCCCCTTGTTGCGGTAGTCCCCCTCTGGCCAGGGTTTTCCCCCCTTTTTTGCCAAAGGGGTAGTTGCCCTTCTGTTTGCCGGTGAGGCCCCCCCCCCAAAGCTAATAAAAAAAAAATAAAAAAATCCCCACCTTTCCAGGCTCCCGCGCGGCCGCCCCCCCGATCTCTTCAGGGTGCAGGGGGAAAATGAGAGCGCCCCGCTTACCCCTGCGCCGCCGTTCCCCTTCCCCTGCGCCGCTGAAATGTATGTGCGGGCACACCCGGGCCGTAAATCGGGGGAGGGGAGGAGGGACGATCCCTCCCCCCCTCCCCCTGAAAGTGAAACCGGGCGGTAGCGGCCCCCTGCGGCGCTTCACCCCCTGTAGGAGGGTCCCGCGGCGCAAGATTGGCACCAGCGCTATCTTGCGCCGCGGAAAATTTTAAGGGCCCCCCCCCCCGCTGCAGGCGGCGGGAGGGAATTCCAACTCCCCCCGGGGGGGCGGGGGGGGCCCCCAAAAAAGCGGGCCCCCCGCCAAAACGGGGGGGCATGTATCCAAGATCACACACTAAATTGTTGAATATTTTCCCACAATTCCCAGCTTCAGGTATAGCTCTGTCATCTCAGGTGGCACAATTCGACTCTTTCTGAAAATTGTCCTTTTTTGTTCTTTGGATTACTCATCTAAAACTGCAGGATGATCTGCCAATGTCAGAGGGAAGCAGTAGGCTGGATAATAGCTTTTGCTAGTTAAATAGCCCCAGCCAATATTCCTCCTCCTGCTTTGACAGTATACCTAACAACAGGGTAATTCAGCAAGGCACTGGTTAATAGAAAATGGAGCAAAGCTGAAATGACAAGCGTAAAACAAAAGAACAAATCGAATGCAGCTCTGAGACTCATTGCTGAAGTGGCTCTCTGCATGACAAAGGTTGATTACTACCATTGTGGTAAAGTGTTTTAGGATACAATTCAATGAAAACAGCCATGTAAAATTGCACAGTAGGCAGGACCTGGATTCTGCAAGATTCAAGCGATAAGGTTAAAAGAAATAATATTTTCTTGCTGTAAATAAAAAGTAGAAGAATTAACAGACGAGATTTTGGCATTTGTAATAAAGCTACATGTCAAAATCTGAAAATATTGCAAACCGTCCCATACATTTACTACTCCAAAAGGAACAAACACTTGTAGATAAAAATAGCTTTCCATTCAAAGAATCAATGCATTATAATGTGCGGTTCACAGGCATAAAAGAAGTCAAATTAATTTACAACTTACACCGGAATCAAAAATCCAAACCAATAGGCTGCCAACATGAGACCTATACTATTCACAATTTAAATTCAAAGCCACATCCATTACCCTTATTTTGATCAATACATTCCATATCCCACATAGGAAGAAAAATCCATAAACACTATATTTATAGAAATAGAAAAAAAGCTCTTACTAGAATAGCAGATAATAAAGTGATCTTTCATCGACTGCATCATAGTTTCTAGGTGTTGGCAACAAATAATGACCCCATTACATTGAAGATGGTATTTGTAGGCATAGAAGGCAAAAAAGGAGGAAGGAGGGATATCCACTTTTTCCCTTTTAAAATAAAAAGGCGTACAGGCTCGGACTGGGGCCCCAAAAGGGAAAAAGTTGGGGGAAACCCCGATTGGCCCCCCGAGCGTTTAGACTTGAATTTTTTTTTTTAAATGGGTTATAAAATCCCTTTGGGTAAGGAGAAAAGGAGAGAGGGAAAAAGGGCCAAAAAAACAAGTTTCGAGTATAAGAGGCTTTTACAGTGCTGTGGAGTGTGCCCCCAGAATTTAAAATCCCTGGTTGGCACTAGAATCAAATCCATGGTGGGCCCCGAATTTAATTCCACTGATGGGCCCCAGAATCAACTCCACTGGTGCACCCTAGAATGAATTTCCACTGGTGGGTCAGACACTGTAGACATATGTCACTTATACACCAGATAGGTGATAAATGTCTGATCGCTGTGACTCTAACAATCACTAAAATGAGGACCCTGTTTGAACTCAATGCAATCAGGTAGTCAGGGGGGGGGGGGGGGGGGGGGGGGGGGGGGGGGGGGTTTTGTTGGAATGGAGCAGCGATCAAACATGTATTCTGCTGTTCTATTCAAAGTCTATGGGACTGGCAATAACAGAGTATAGAGCGCGACTATGTTTGTCTTGGAATGGGGCAGCAGCGGACATTTTTAGCCCCCCCTTTTCTTCTTTTATTTTCTGGGGGGGACCAAAGTGAGGCAAACTGGATTTTTTTGGGGGTTTCCCCTTTTTTTTAATTTGGGAGGGTCCCCGTAAAAAAGAAATTTAAACACCTACCCTGGGGGACAGATAAGAAAAATGGGGAAACCCCCCTCATGTCCTACTTGTTCTGTCATTCAGTACATATATATATAAGCCTAGCCATGGAGCATTTGCTCTGTATGGGGCCCGTCCCTTTTTAAAACCCCACCCCGTTTTTATGGCCCCAGAGATCTTTATTTAAATTTTATAAAACCCTTTTCCTCACAGGTTTTTAGGGGTTTGGCATAATATAGCACTTCTTCGGTTGATGTGATTTAAAAAACAATTTGGGTTTTGGGGAGGAAAGGGCTTTCCCGTGGGTTAGCAGTAAAAGTGTTTTCCCCCCCCATTTCAATATTGATTGATTGCAGGACAACTATTGTATGTTTTAAAAAATAAAATTTATGAAAAAAAATTTGGGGGAAGGGGTTCAAGGGGCCCAAAGGTACAAACAAAAGGGAAAAATTTAAAATTAAAGGGAAAAATTTGGCCCATTAAAATAAAACATGTTCTTCCAAAATAACATCAGAGAGAGCTGCTGGAAGTGGGAAATTTGCTTCTATTTTCCGGGATAAAAGCTTTCCCGGGTTATGAACGTTATTAAAAATGTTTCCAGAAAGAAAGAAAAATTTTGGCCAACCTCATTTTTGCCCCAAAAAGGAAACCCCCTCCCTCCTGGCCCTTAAAACAGCAGTAGAGAAAAATGGGGTACCACTTTTTACTATAAAGGGCTGCAAAAACACTGGGATGCACATTTTAATGCCGATGTTTACCAAATAAAAATGTTCAGGAAAAATTTACTGGATCAGGTATGGGACATTGTATATTTAACACACTCAACATACAAAGTCCCAGGGGGAAAAATTATTTTATGTTTAAAAAATTTTAAAATAAAAGGGCCCTTTTTAAATTAAGGGCCACTGTTTAGTGGAAACAGTGCTTGAGACCTTGGGCCTGAGCAAAATGGATGTCATTTTTTGCCAAAAAAGGGGCACATAGTCCTGTTTAAATTACTGGTTTCTAAAGGGTTTTTTACTCTTTTTAATTTTTATTGGGAAAAACCCAAAAAAGGGAAAAACTACAAATACACTACTCAAAAAAAAAAGGAAACACTAAAATTTTTTTCATACTGATCTCAATAAATGAAATTTTCCAGTCACCCAATTTTTTTATTCGTTTCTAGGGAAAGCGTTTAAGGGAAAATTTAAAAAACATAAAATTTTATTTAATGAAAATCAAAAATTGTATCCCATGGATTTTGGGTTTTATAGTCAAAAAACAAGGGGAAAAACTTAAAATTTTAGGTGATCCAAAATCAAATGGAAAAGCCCCAAGAAAGAAAAAGGCTCAGGGGTGTTTGTGGGTTTTAAATTTTGTCTTTTAGAACCCTTTCCCAAATACCCGGGCTTTTCCTGATGAACAGCGAATTTTTTTCCCCGTGGGTTTTTCCTCCCCGACCTGGATTTTTAAAATATCAGGGCAGGGTTTTTTGTGCAAAAGTGGCGTTGGGGGGGATGGGAACGAGCATTTATCCAAAATTTTGCTCGTTTGGGGTTCGATCAGGCCCCCCCACACCATTACTGAAACCCCCCCCCCAAAATGGTCATGTTTGGGGGATTTTTGGCCCCAGTTGAAATTTTTCTACGGTCTCCGGGGCTTTGTCACGTGTCATTTTTAAACCCGCTCTCATCCATGAAGAACACAGGGCACCCAAAGTTGAATTTTGCCCAAACTTGGTGTTTCCCCGGCAAAAACCCAAACCCGCCCCTGTTTGGGGTTGGGTTGAAAATCAAAAACTGATTTTGGTGGATGTCAGGCCAACACACCAACCCCTGGAGTCCATTTCGACGTTTTGGGAAGGGCAATGGTTTTTAGTGGGGCCCGCTGGGGTCATTTTGCAGGCCCCTGGCACTTCTCCTTCCTATTCTTCCTTGGGAAAAGGGGAGGTTGTGGGGGGTTGCCCTCTATGGTCCCTCCAATTCCTAGTGTTCTGGCCTTTGGTGTTTTCTCAATGCTTGGGGCCCCCTGTGCTCACAACACAGTAACCTTCTTGCCAAGCTCACTTTTATGTGGGAATCCTTTGGGTGGTACACTTCCCGAGGGAAAAATTTGTGCCGATGTTTTCCTTTTGGGGTTTAGAGTAATTTAAAAAAACAAAAGTGCCAAAACAAACCAAAAAGGGAAAAGGAAAAGAGAATTGGTCTGTGGGCACCCCTGCAGAACCACTTTCCCGGGATAGGGGTTGTTTGTTTGGCCCATTATTTCCTTTGTTGTTGTTTTATTTGCCCCAACAGCAGGGAAAAATTGATTCAAAACCCGTTTTTGATTTTATAACTGGACAGGTTAAAATTTTAAAAAGTATGTTGACTTTTGGGGTTACTTTTTGTTGTTTAAGTGATATTTCTCAAATATTCCAAAAGGGTTTTATTTAAAAAAAAAAAGTTTAAAATATTTAAAAAACACAAGGGAAACCATTTTTAAATCAATCTAATACAATTTTTTGAAAAATTTTTAATAGAAATACAAAAAGGGCGTTCTTTTAATGAAAAACGCTTTGTACCCAAAACTTTGAATCCAAAAATTTTCTCTCTGGGCCAAAAAAAGAAGGGTTTTTTGTCAAATTTCCGTAGCCCGTTTTTTTAACTTTTTTAGTGACAAAAAAAATCTCTGCAGATCACCATGATGTTTTTCAATAATATTTCGTGGGGGTAATAAATTTTTTTTTTTTTGTTTTCCCGTAAAAAAAATTTAAAATTCCCCCTTTAAATTTGCTTTTTATCTGCCTTAAAAGGCATCCAGTTTACTTTAAAATACATACACATCGTGCATCGTGACATGTGTAGCAATTCATAAAGAAGTTAAATTTTGAACAATGGGCCTAAAATATGAAAAATTTTTCCCAAACAGAAACTCGCTAAACTCAGCTTGATTGGTTGCTATGGGCAACAAAGACAGTTTTACCATTAGAAAGTTTTCATATATGAGGCCCATTGTTTCAAAACTAACTTCTTTATGATTTGCGACACATGTCACATAGTTTAGACCGTACAATGCATGATGTGTAATCTTATGTACACTAGATGCACTATCTTGCTGATAAATAAATTGAACTGACCCATTGATTTATACCAACTAAATAAAAAAAGGCTCCATGCACACCGTACTTTGGGGCATGCAATTAAGCTATACAGTAGTATGCTATACAGTTGCCAATTACATTGATTAATAAACAAATATATACTGAGTAGCATAGCAGCCTTGTTGTCCGACAGCAACCTATGGCTATCTCGCAGTATGCAAGCATGGTGTGAAATAGGCCTTATATGACAAAGTTCACAATTTCCAGCTAAACTGTTCAGTCTGCACAGTAAGTGGTGAATAACCCTCCACCCCCCTTTCTAGCATAGATATATTTAATGATCCGTGTCCTCTTAAGGAACGGCTGGCTTTTTTTTTTACATGGGGTTGATTTGGCTCCGTCTGAATGCTCAACGTTCTCAGATGACATGTCCTGGAATGTCGGTTTAGACAATAACATAGAAGCAGAGTGAAGAAATAGGCACAATACCTTTAGATGGCTATACTGATTATATTTAAATGGTGAGCGTGTCGAAGTAGTACTAGCTCTTTCTTCAGACATGGTGTTATACAAGAACTGAAAATTTAAGACTTTTTATACACAACTGTGAATCTTCAAAGGAACTTAGAAATCCTTAAAAAAAAACAAAAATGCAATATAAGTAGAGCAGTTATTTACAACAGGTTTAAGAGAAACAATCTGGAATACTTGTGGGGTGACAGGAGGGATCGCATAATTATTTATTCTTTATCTGCTATCGGGGTGATTTGTTGCCCTAAACAGTTCGATAGATAGTGTTGAAATGAAGCTGCTATGAATATTTTAGCCCATTTGAGAGTTTTACATTTTTGCATTTAAAAAAAAAAAAAAAAAAAAAGTTATATTCCATTCCTCCTATCCATCTGTGTCTTAAAATGCCCCATTAAGACCATAACTGCATATCTTCCTGGAGTGATTTTCTCCAGAGAAATGTGCGGCCACTGGCAGATCTGTTCTGTGTTCGTTAATGGTGGAATTATGCGCAGGCTGGTCTCTGCCCTATTTCTCCCCACATAAAGGCCTGTGGTCGGAGCATGCGGCACACATAATCATAAGTTTCATAGTTTGTAAGGCAAAAAAAGACGAGACGTCCATCCAGTTCAGCCTGTTAGTTACTCAAGGTGTTGATCCAGAGGAAGGCAAAAAACCCCAATGAGGTAGAAGCAATTGTCCTCATTTTAGGGAAAAAATTCCGTTCCTGACTCCAATCTGGCAATCGGAAAAAAAAATCCCTGGATTCAAATGACCCCCTCCAGTTCCTAGACACTATAAAACCTGTTATATTATTACGCTCCCACAGAAATGCATCCAAACCTTTTTGAACTCCGTCAGTCGATTTCACATGACAATTTCCTCTGGCAGAGAGTTCCACAGTCTCATGCTTTTACGTAAAGAATCCCTTTCTAGTTTATGTAGAAACTTTCGTTCCTCAAGGGACATAGAGGATGTCCCCCTTGTTCTAGATTACAGCCCTGGGGTATAAATAATCTGGGAGAGATCTCTATATTGACCCTTTGATGTATTTAAAACTTATTTATTATGTCCCCGATGCGTCTTTTCTCTTAAACAAAATAACCTCAATCTGCTAATCTTTCTGTGTATTGTAGTCCACCCAAGTCCTTTTATTTATATTTTGTTGCCGCCTTTGTACTGTCAAGCCTCTACAATGTCTTTCCTGTGCACTGGTGCCAAAAACTGTACAACAATATTCCATGTGTGGTCTAACAGTGTCTTGTGATGATCGGTGAATAATTGTGACGGATGCCCCTGGACCCTCATCACGGGTCGCAGGCGCATTCCGTGCCCCGACTCTGAGCAGCGCCACGTCCCGCACTCGGGTCGGGGTGCTCATCCGCTGCCCGTGTCCCCCCAGTGGGGGGGGGGGGGGGGGGGACTTTACCCGGCCACCTCTCTGGTAACGCCCTGGCCTGGGTGACCCCACTCTGGACCGGGCAATCCGTTACCGCTGACCTGTTGGACATTTCATTACAGGAATTCCGTGGCTGTTTCGAAGAGCCTGCCCGCACTTCGTCGGGCTGAAACCGCCTGTTGAAACTGCAGCAACAGGGTTTAGCTTTCGTGGGAGACTACGTCGTCAGTTCCGACACTAGCATCTGAGATGGCTTTGGAACGATGCAGCATGTGCGCCACGTTCAAGAAGGCTCTCAGCCAGATTATGGATGCCCTCGCCGCCGGGACTCTCAGTCTTCTTTTAAGCGAGATCATCCATTTGGCTAACGGAATTGATATCCGCTTCGCAGAGGGAATTAAGGAGCTCCGCAGGGCAAGAACCTGTCCATACCACGCCGATATTCCGGTCATGCTGGTGTTTCTACGGCCTCCACTGCCTCTTCCCAGCCAAGCCGTTGGAAGAGGCCATGCCGTGGATAGAACCCACCTGAACTCCCGCAGGGAACCTTAACCAACGGCGTAAGGAAAATAATGTCTCTACTGTGGCAGACCTGAAAATCTCCTCAGGGGTTGCATGCTCCGTCCGCGGCGTCCGGGGGAGGACGAGCGCACTAGGCTAGTGGGAGAGAGGCGTCCTTGGGATGTGCAAGTCTCTCTCCACGTGCCTGAAACATACCTGTCCTGGTCAGCACAGAAGCGGGGACCCACTTTCAAGCCTCAGCCTTCCTGGACTCTGGTTCGGCTGGGAACTTCTCAACACAATCTTCCCGTGGTTCTCCTGGAGAAACCTCTATCCATCTTCTCCGTCAGTGGGGAGATCCTCAGCGATCTAGTCCGTTACGTACGGGAAGTCACTTTCCTTCAAATTGGAGCACTGCATAAAGAGAGACTGTCGTTCTATATGTTACCCCGGTCTTCCTCGCCCATCCTATTGGGCCTTCCGTGGCTGCGTGTTGCCATGCCCGGTGTGCTTGACTGGCTGACGGGCGAAGCTTTGCGATGGGGCCCAGAATGTTCGGGCTCGCTGTTTGGTGGCACCTCGCCGGTGCTACCGCTTCTCTGGTACCGTTAAGCTCTAAGCGGGTCTCCCCGTGTCATATCGAGAGTTTTGATGTCTTTTCCGAGAGCAAGCAGAGACCTTGCCGCCACATCGTCCTTATGAGTGCCCGATTGATCTTTCTGCCCTGGTACCAGCCCTCCTCGGGGAAGAGTCTTCCCCTTATCTGTTCCTTTGGACACAAGTCATGTCTGAGTACATCCGGGAAAATCACCAGAAAGGATTTATTCGAAAGTCCTTTCTCCCGCGGGAGCTGGGGATTCTTCTTCGTGGAAAAGAAGGACGGCTCCTTAACGGCCCCTGCCATCGGTACTACCGGGGTGCTGAACAAGATCACGGTTAAAACCGTTCTCTACCGTTGATCTCGGAATATTTGACGGTTACAGGGCGCAAGGGTCTTTTCCAATGTTGGATCTGAGAGGGGCCTACAATTTGGTCCGAATCCGCAAGGGCGCATGAGTGGAAGACGGCCTTCAAAACACAGAGATGGGCACTTTGAGTACCTGGTAATGTTTCGGACTGTGTAATGCGCCTGCCGTCTTACGGAGTTCGTGAACGATGTCCTTCAGGGATCTTCTCTTTACCTGTGTCGTGGTCTACCTGACGACATCCTGATATACTCTCCTGATTTTGAGACCTCACCCGCCTCCACGTCCGCAAGTGCTGCAGCGCTACGAGCTTAATCACTTGGTATGCCAAATTAGGGAAGTGCCTTTTCCATCAAGTCAGCCTTTCTTTCCTGGGTTATATTATCTCGGACCAATGGCTACGGATGGACCCAGCCAGTTTTCGCCGTATTGCATGGACCACGCCCGGGGGCCTGCGGGCCATACAACGTTCCTTGGGCTTCCTGCACCTTTTACCGGCAGTTTATTCCGCACTTTCCACGCTGGTAGCTCCAATCGTGGCCCCTTACGAAGAAAACGTAATCACGGAGCTGGCCTTCTGAGGCCGAAGAGCGTCTTTTCCAAGCTAAAAACGGCCTTTGACTCTGCATCATCTGTCGCCGGCCAGAACCAGCGTAACCTTCTCGCTTGAAGTAGACGCGTCATCGGTAGGCGCTGGAGAGTCCTCATGCAAAGAGGGCCCCACAGGCAAAACGTCCACTTGTGGCTTCTTTTCTAAAAAACTTTTACAGGCGGAGAGGGAATTACACCCATTGGAGATCGGGGACATTATCTGGCATAAAACTGGCCCTGACGAATGGCGTATATTAGCTGGAAGGTGCCCGGCATCCCATTTGTATCTACTCTGGATATAAGAACTCCAGAATACCTCCGACTGCCAGCGGACTTAATCCACGCTAGGCTAGGTGTGTCGCTTTTTCTTCTCCCGCTTTAATTTTCAGATTCACTTCCGCCGCCGGAGAAAAACGTGAAGGCTGTTCACCTTTCCGTGCCCCGAGTGTGGGTGGGTGAAGAGTGCAAGCGATCTAGAACACATAATTCCCCCGGAAGCTTATCTCCGCTGCCCCAGACGACCTATGGAAAGTCCCACCGGGGCGAGACATACGTACCCGCCCTGTCGCTCGGTTGGCGTATCCTGAAGTAGGGGTCACTGCTCTGGTGGTCCGGGCATCCCGGTGCCCACAGACGTTTCTCTGATTTCCCGGGTACTATTGATGGCAGGACCTCGCTAAGGACATTAAAGGAGTTATCCAGGCGTGTACATCCTGTGCCCGCAACTAAGGCTCCTCGCCACAGGCCTGGCAGGTCTCTTACACCCACTGGCCCATCTCCTACGCAACCATGGTCCTCGTAGCGATGGACTTCATAACCAATACCCCCTTCGTCCGTAATACCTGGTGTAGACCGGTTTTTTAAAATCCCTTTTGCCCCCCTTGCCTGGTCTCCCTTCCCCCCCGCCCTGGCCGAGCTATTTTTTCTCCACATTTTTCTCTGCCGGTCTCCCCTCTGCAAATCATTTTGACGGGGGGTACTTTTTTGTTTCTAATTTGGGGGGGCCCTTTTGCAAATCTGGGTTTTAACCCCCCTCAGCGAATGGCCCGTGGAGAAGTGAATCAATTTGGGGTGTTACCTCGCCATTGTGTCTGCACGGCAAAATACTGGGCCAACTTACTTCCTTGGCGGAATTTTAATTTCCCCTAATCAGAGCCCCGGGGGTGCCCCCCCTTTCTGTGGTGTACGGCTTACATCCCCGCCCACCTCTCCCCTGCATCCTCTTCCGAGGTTTCCCACTCTGACCTCTGGTCCGGCATGGGGACCTTTTGGGCCCCTGACCCCCCAAATCCCTGCTCCTGCTTTGACCCTGAACCGGGCAGATAAAAGAAAACCCCTCCTCCTTTTCCCCCCGGGTTTTAAGGTGGGCGTAAAACAGATTTGTCCGCCTAAAATCCCCCCCAAAAAAAAGGGGACCCCGCTTTGTAGGCCCTTTTCGGGGCCCTTAAGCGCAAAAACCCGGGGGCCTTTAAAAACCCCGGTCCCCCCTACCTTTCATCCCGAACTCCTTTCATTCTCGCTATAAAACCCCTGGCCCTTTAATCGTTTTTCTCGAGGCAGCCTTTTCCTCCTCTGGGGCCGAGCGAAGCCCTTTGGGTTTTAAAAAAATCCTGGGATAAAGGACCAGAAGAAGCGTTTTTTCTAGTCGCGGGAAAGGGGTTCGGGCCCCAAGGAAAATCGTGGGACCGGAGGAAAATCCTGACCGCAGCTTATTCAAAAAATTTCTCCACCTAAAGGAAGGGGGGGGCCCCAAAGGGGGGGGGGGGAAATGTCACGGATGCCCCTGCACCCTGTCCCGGGTCCAGGCGATCCGTGCCCCGACCGGCGGGCCCCTCCCCCCTCTTTCGGGGTCCCTCATCCCGTGCCCTGTCCCCATGACTACCCGGGCCAGCTCCTCCCCCGGGTCCGTTCACCCCTGGCGTGCGGGGGCCGCCCTTAGGGAGCCCTGCCGGCAGTTTAGTTTTTAAAAGGGGACATGCGCCGAAATTTGGGCCCCTTTACCGGGCACTGCTCCTATTTTACCACCTCTTCCCGGGCCTTTCCCGGGTCTTTTGGCACATCTACATGAAAGCGTTCCTGAAAGCCTTGTTTTGGCGTCCTTACCAAACCCCAAATTTGCTTACTTTTCCCGACCACAAACCTTGCCGCCTGCCCTGCCTTCAGCCTTCTACTTCACGAACCCCCGCCGCCCTACCTTTTGCTGCCCCCACTACGACCTGATTCCCGATTCTTCCCGCCTACGCTGGCCGCCCCCGCGGGCGCCCCGCCTTATGACCTGGGGGCCCCCCGCCGCAGCAATCCACCCCGCTTTGCGGGGGGGCTTGGTAAAATACCGGGACCCACTTGTTCCACTCCCGGTGTGGGTTACCCAACGCCCTGCGTGGGCCGAGGATCCACCTCCAGACCGTTTCAATAAATTTTTTCATTTATGTGCCTTATGCCCCTTTTAATGCACCCCATGACCTATTTTCCTTGGCATGTGTCCGACACGGCTGCTACAATTAAGTTTACGTCCACCAATTCCCCGTCCTTCTCCATGTCACTTTTTCCCAGCCTTTTTTTCCCTTTAACTTAGCCGTTTAAGGGCTTTTCCTCCCCCTTTCATAACCTTGCATTTATCGTGTTAAACTTTTTGCCATTTCCTGCCCAGGCCCCATTACCAACCCTTTTTAAATTATCCCCTATTGTGTTTATTACTTTCCCAGAGTTTTAGTATCGTCTGAAAAAGATCGATATTTACTGTGTAATCCCGGGTTGGTAAGATCTTTAAATAAAAAATGTTGAAGAGGATGGGGCCCCAATTTACTGCCCCTTTGGTACCCCACTAGAAACGCAATCCATTTCCGGTATGTCCCGGGTTAATTACTCCCCTTTTTTGTTTTCTATAATTAAACCCCATTTTGTTTACCCCTTGCACACTTTTTCCCCCCGTCCAAGCATTCTCATTTTTTTTTCCCAAACCTTTTATGCGGCACCGTATTAAAATTTGGCTTTAGAAAAATTAGATATAGGGACCATCCGTCCCTTCCCGACCCCAGTCTAGCACTGCCCTTCCTCATAGAAGGGATTAGATTAGTCTACAGGCCCCGTTTTCATTAAACCCTTTGCGGGAACGGCGTTTTTTACATTTTTTTTTCAGTGAGATACTCCAGGATGGGCATCTCTGGGGGAAAAACCCTTCAAAAAAATTTTCCCTTTAAAACCCAGAGGTAAACTTCCCGGCCTATTTTTTCCTGGACCCCTTTTTTTGCCCCCCTTTTTGAATTTGGGGCCCCACATTTCCCCTTTACCCCAAAACCTTTGGGCCCTCCCCCTTTATTTGCAGTCCATAAATTTTTAAGAATGGGGGCCTATCATGACCCCATTTAAATCCCTTGGGGGACACGTGGGTGTTTTCCCATCTGGCCTGGGGATTTTTTTTTCTATTTTAATCTTCTTAAGACGGAGCTGCACTTCTTCCGGGGTTAGTAAAGGAAATTTTTTAAGTTGGATTTTTCCCTCATCCCTCTTTCAACGGGAAACTATCCTCCTCGGAAAATTTACGTGGAGGAAAAAAGGGGTTTTTAAATGGGTTTTGTTTTTTTTCTCATCGCCCTTTTACTGTCTCTCCCTCTTTTTTTTAAAAACCCCCAACATTTTTTTTTTAAATCTTTTTTTATTTATATAGTTAAAAAATTTTTTGGGGGTTGTTTTTACTTTCTTTTGCGATATGTTTTTCCCGTCTCCAGCTTTGCGGGCCTTTATCTTTATTTTACACACTTTTTTTTTTTTCCTTATTGCTTCTTAGGGGCCTTTCATTTAACCCCCCTGTTTTAGTAGCTAAAACGCTTTTTTTTGGGTTTTTTATTCCCTTTTTTTACATCCCTGTTGACCACTTTGGGGGTTTTTCCTGTTTCAAATTAAATTTTATTCCTTAAGGTATGTACCTTCACAGTGGTACCCTTTGGATGTTCTTAAAAATATCCCTTTTTATTTTTTCTCCCATTTTTTAAACACATTGTCCCAGTCAAGGGGGTTTTTAGGGCCCCCTAAGCAGAATAAAATTACCCTTTCCCTTTAAAATTTCAGTGTTTTTGTGGTCTTAAAAAAAAAAACTTATTGAAGGATAAAGGGGAAATTTTTTAAATTTTAGGGTTTCACTTTTTCCGGGGTGCCCTAACCTAAAACCTTTGTTACTTGCCAGGTCTATTAGTCAATTTTAAATTTTTTAAAAGGGCCTTTCCTCTAGTCGGTTCTTGCACCTTTTGGGGAAAAATTAATTTCATTAGTTATTGTTGTTTTGGAAATTTTGGGCGCCCATAATAAAAACCCTTATTTTTAGCCGCCCTCATTATTTGCCTGAGGAGTAATCTTCCATGGGTTCTTTTTTATTTTGGGGGGGCCCATAGCGACCCCTATTAGTATTTTTATTGTTTTTGTTTTCCCCAAAGTTTTTTTAACCCTTTAAAGATTCCAAAATGTTCATTTCCGGGGGCCTATATCTTTCCGGGAATGGGGGTTTGGGTTCAGACAGGATTTTCCCTAGGACATACCCTCCCCCCCTTCCCGGGCTTGGCGATCCCTTTTAAATAGATTTTAACCCTGTAAGTTTAAACCCCCCAGTTGTAAACTCTTGTCCCGCCATGTTTTCAGTTATCCCCACTATGGATTTTTTTTCTTCAGCTATTAGTAATTTAGTTAAATTTTTTTTGGGGGGGTCAGGGTCCCGGCATTGGTTAGAAAGCAATTTAGAGATTTTTCAGTTTTTAAATTTCCCTTTTTCCCTGATCCCTTTTTAAAATTGTACACCCCCTCCCCCCACCCCAAACCCCCTGATTTTTTCCTTTTTTCCCAGCTCTCATCTTCACTATCTTGCTTTATTTTGTGTTTGTTATCCTCCCCCCCAGTCCCCGTTTAAAATTTTCCCCCAACTTCCCGTCCAAATTTTTTCCCCCAATACAGTGCCCCTCCCCTTTAGGTGAAACCCTCCCTAGCAATTTAGTTGTTGGGCCAAAAACAGAAAACCCGCCCAGTTTTTCCAAAAACCCCAAAACCCTCTTTTCCCACACCAATTTTTTAGGACTTATTACCTTCTAAACCCCCCGCTGCCTCTCTGGGTGGCCCCTGGAACAGGTAATATTTCTGAAATATTACCCTGGAGGTCCTTTCCTTGAGCTTTTGGCCCAAGTCCCTGGGAAAAAATTTTTTTGGGGCATCCACCCCCTTAACCTTTTTCTTGGTGCCAATGTGGAAACCTGACAGCTGGATTCTCACCAGCCCCCCCCAAAATCGTCAACCCGTTTCCCCGATATGTCGAAATCGGGGCCCCCGGTAAACAACATAAATGTTTTACGATCCCCGGGCTTTGGGGACAGATTGCCCTGTTTTGTGCCCCCAATAAAGGAGTCCCAACTACTTGCACCTGTTTTGCCTTTAAGCACCCTTTTCCCCCCTTTACGGGCAGCAGGGGTAGTGTCTTGCGAGCAATGCTTTTTCGAGGTGTTTTCCCCCTTTATCTTTCTTTTTCATTTCAAATTTGGTTTGGGGGTTTTACCAGATTTGGCCTAAGGGCCCCCCTAACCCCTCTTCCCCCTACCCCTTTTTTTCTGACGGGTTTCCCAGCTAGCTGCCCCATTAAAACCGCCCTCCCCTGCTACCACCCTCCCCGCATCAACCTGCCCAGTGATTGGGTTTAGTGGGGGAGCCGGCTCGCTTCCCCAAGGGTTTTTAATGGATTCAGTGTTGGCCCCTTGTCATTTCGATCCGGATACGGGCTTCTAAATGTGAGTGGGGGCACACATCTTTCACACCCGTATGGACCCCCGAAAATTTTTGCTCAAAGGGTGGCATTTCATTGCCCCAGGTTGTGCACTGGAAAGCATTGTCAAACATGGAAAATCTTTGGGGGTTTTACAAAAAAAAATTATTAATAAATTATAAAAATTGCGTACATTTTCTGTCCCCTCCTAAAAATCCCCCAAAACTAAAGTCTCTCAATTTTTAAGTCTCCAACACTTTAAAAAAAACACATTATAAGGGGAAAAAAAAACTCGCAGGGGTCGTTCACCGCTCAAAATACTTTTGCTTTAAACCTTTCCCACACTGCTGTTTGGCTGTGTGGCAACCTCTCTTTCAGTAGCAAAAATCAGATACACCACATTGGAAGACCTGCAGGAAAATGTCCCCCTAATTCTGTGCACCTGTTGGGATTGTGGGACAGGTACACAAGTCACTATCTATGAACTGTTAGGGCAACAAATCACCCCTGATAGCAGATAATAGAAATAATTACTGATCTCTCCTGTCGCCTCAAAAGTTTCCAGATTGTTGATTTCTTGACCTGATGTAAATAACTGCTCTACCTATATTGCATTTTGTTTTTTTTAAGGATTCTAAGTTCCCTTTTAAGATCCATGTCTGTTGTGTATAAAAGTCTGTAAATTTTCAGTTATTGTATAACACCATGTCTGAAGAAGAGAGCTAGTCCTCTCGAAAGCTCACCATCATATATTCAGTTAGACTCTAAAAGGTATCGCCTGATTTCTTCACTCTTCTACTACTTTCTGTGGCTAACACGTTACAACATTATACTACTAGACAATAACATAGTAAGAAGGGCCCAGTTCTCATTAGAGTCCTAGGTACAGGCTTTATAGAAGTTTGTACAAAGTGACAAATTAAAACAAATGTTTGCAAAAATCTAAAACAAATTATTTGCCAATTTAGGCTTAAAAGTGACTGGCCAAACTATACTAAGCCCTGCCATTCAAGTCCCTGGCAAAGCAGACTGATTCCGAGCACTGCGCAGCTACTCTCCAGTATAAACATAGCTACTGATACATCTGATACAATCAGTGTGTTGGTTCTCATATCATTCTGCTATGTAAACCTCTATACAAAACAAATACATACCTCACAATATGTGCATGCTCACAAATATTCTTATATTGCTATATACTGTATAGAATTGCTATTTTATTAAATATTATCGATGACTGCATGATTGGAACTTGCAGTTCCTCTGCTTAATTAGATATCAAAGCAAATCCTAGAACGCGATTTGTGATATTTCACTTCAGCAGATAGGTAAGTTAATGGGGATCACAAATCAAATGCAGGACAAAGGTTGCACATGCTTTAGACATTAGATTATTTAACTAGATGCCAACCGCCCATTGATTATAAATCTCCGGGAAGTTGACATCGAACTCTGCACAAGCGTTCCAGAAAGTCATACTAATTGTACAGTTGCTTGAGTGGAGAGTTTGCTATCGACATTAGCCGGGCTCTCCTCTGAGAAGGCAGGGACAGTTTATTACTATCCCTGTCTTCTCTATCATTGTATATATATAGCATTCAATAATCACTATATATAAAGAACGGCGCCAGTGGTCATGTGACCACCAGGGCTCAGTAACTACATGAACTGCTTGAGCTTATCAGACCCAGGTCAGCTCTGCAGTGACTTCAGCAGATGGATTTCCCCTGCAACAGGGACTAATATATCAGCCCCAGAGGAAATCATAAAAAAATGCCTTTTTCTGACCTTATGTGGGTGAACAGTAAGTAAAATATAATAATTGTAAATAAAACACATACAAAAGAAAAAAATATACTAAAAAAAAACATTGACAGCCCAAATGGCAACCTTTAGCCACACCCCTGTTGACCCTAAAACTATATAAAAAAGTCCATGACAGAAAAGTGACACAATTAGGGTGCGTTTACATGACAAAGACCAAATACTGGTCGGATTTTGTCCACGGTCTGCAGATTCAGGCTATCCCCCTTCGCACTCACATGTTCATGTTCTGCCTAAAAACCGGTTGGAAGGAACATGTTCTAAGTTTTTCAGAATGCCGGCAATGCAAATAAAACCTGTCTGCTAGAAAATCCATGCAGTGGGGACTGCTGCCTGGATTTTCTATTGAAGTCTATGGGGGAACATTGCTTGTCAGTTTTCAGACGGTTTATAAAACTGCAAACCGCCTGAATAACAGACCAATAACTGGTATTGTGGAGATAAGCCCTTAAAAAACTTATTTTAACGATACTTTTGCTGTTAAAAAATGAACTTAAAGTTTTGAAAACCTGACTTTTTCCCTCATATAAAAAAAAAAAAATCAATGCAAAAACTACATAAAGATAAAGCGCAACATATAACGTAAGAAAGGCAAAACAAAATAGTAGAAGAAGTGTTATAACATTCAAACCTGTGTGCGCTAAGGAAAAGAAAAATGCATCTAGTTAGCACAGGAGGTAAATGACCCAACCAGGAATTGGTTAATGATAGTATATTCTTCATAAACAATAAAAACAAATGAATAATAAGCTCTCTCTCTGCTAACTCTCTCGACCCTCTGCAATCAGGTTTCCGCACCTTACACGCCACAGAAACTGCTCTAGCGAAAGTCTCAAATGATCTCCTCACTGTTAAATCTCAGGGCAAATACTCGTTGTTGCTTCTTCTGGATCTGCTTGGTACATTTGACACTGTTGATAACCAACTTCTCCTCAGCATGATAAGTGCCATTGGCCTCAAGGACACCGGTCTCTTTTGGTTGTCATCCTACCTATCCCTTTGTATCTCATTTGTAGATTGTACTTCTCCTCTTGTTGTTGAGGTTCCTCAGGGATCAGTTCTAGGTCCTCTCCTCTTTTCACTGTACACAGCCCTCATTAGACAAACCATCAGCAGATTTGGTTTCCAGTACCATCTCTACGCTGATGACACTCAATTATTCACCTCCTCCCGAGACATCACTCCTGTCCTGCTAAAAAACACCAGTGACTGTCTGTCCGGTGTCTCTGACATCATGTCCTCCCTCTGTCTCAAACCAAACCTCACTAAAACTGAACTTCTAGTTTGTCCGCCATCTACTAACAAAACCCACTTTGCTATTTCTGTTTTGGTATGTGGCACCCTATTACTCCTAGGCAGCAGGCCCACTGCCTTGGGGTTATACTAGATTCCGATCTGTCACCGGCACCTCAAGAACATCTCCAGGATCCGTCCTTTTCTCACTGTGAAAACAACCCCAACTCTTAGGGTTTCCTGTATGCTGGCTCTCTTGTCTGACTGTATCTCCCCTTAATCTCTCTCTCCTTAAATCGCTCCTCTCCAATCTGTTCTGAATGCAGCAGCAGGCTCATCTTTCTTCTAGCCAAGATACTGGATGCCTCTACCCTGTGTCACACTGCACTGGGTCCCATTCGTACAGAAACAACATAAACTCATCACTCGTCACAAATAAAGCTCTTTAGAGTGCTGGCACACCTATATCTCGTCTCTCATTCGGTCTACCACCTATCTGTCTTGGAGATCTGCATTGGATTTTAATTAAATTCTTTACTCATCCAAACTTCGCCTCCAGGACTTTGCACCAGTTCTCTGGAAGATGCTACCCCATACGATCAGATAAACTCATAAGACTCATCATTTTAAAAGAGATTTTCCCACTACAATAATTGACTTTTATCATGTACAACGCAATTGAAGACGTTTTCTAATACAAGTGAGTTGTTGTTTTTTTTTCTTTGTTGACGGAGATAAAATGTTGCATGCTCATAAGCCGCACATATCTCTGGGTTACAGAAGCTCTCCCCTTTTCTTGCCGCGCTCCTCGTACTCTAAATTGCTGTCACTCAGTCTTTCCATGGTGATCACCCCTGCTGAGTGACGGACTTTAATAAGCTGGTCACATATTCTCCAAAAAATTGAATCTCTGTCATGAGAACTAATATGACTTTTGATCACTAGATTTTACATTTGCCATAGCAAACTAAACTCGATCATTCTCTAGCTTTGAAACACTAAACTAACTTTTATTATCTCTTAACTCTAACCTCTATACTCAATATTGTGAAAAACCCTGATCTCTATCCTCAGCATTAAACCCTTTGCTTCTGAAAGGAGTAAGAACGCCCTTTCTATCATCAAGACGGGGTACCCCCACCTTTTAACAGGAAGCCCTTAGATCGATAGCAAATAACTAGCTTCAAGAAGGGATCCAAGCCACCTACTTGGGCATATCCGCCGAATCTCATAGACAAAGACACAGAACAAATAAGCCCCCTGTGGACACCGTCTGCACATGTTGTCACTGGTAACAGAGGGGAGAGAGCACAATTAAAACGCATGCTGACCTCGCCGACTTGTTTCGCCAGCGAACCTGCTTTATCAAGCTTAGATCCATCACTTGTGCTTACTCACTTCCTGTGTTAGAGCATTGTTATATACACCCCATTCAGTGCTCACACCAATTACCATCAAGATTGCCACATAAAAGCCTCACTCCCCCCTTCCGCGTGCCACACTCATCAACAGTGCCATCTAAAGCTGCCACCATGCTCTCATCGAGCCAACAACCTTCAGTCAAATTCCGCCATCTCCAGAACGGGCCCTTGCCCCCCTCGTTACCGGACTGCCCGTTCAGGCCAATGCACTGCACCAAACAAACACCTCACCCTAACTGTGATGGGCTTCCATCTCACTTCTCTATTAGTATTGCAACGGCGTGCGCTCACCTAAATGAACTTAGCAACTAAGCAACCGAGCTATCACATGACACAGACACGCCATCTTTGTCAATTCACTTAACCCCCTTCTCTTCATATCTATAGCATATTCATTTTTGGAATAGAAACTCCACTGTGACATTAGAAAACCCCCACAAACCTGTCAGATTATCTTCCCAAAAGCTCTTC
Source organism: Phyllomedusa bahiana (assembly GCA_025379985.1). Lineage (NCBI taxonomy): Eukaryota > Metazoa > Chordata > Amphibia > Anura > Hylidae > Phyllomedusa > Phyllomedusa bahiana. The sequence goes on from JAODAL010015315.1 coordinate 54,474, forward strand.
CTATGTATTAATATGCATATTTCATTCCAATAACTGGCACCCCCAGTAAATCCATGTTCCACTGCAGTGTTAGTAATGCTCAAGACTATATCATAAACTAACTCCGTTCAACATTAATATTCATACTCATTTAAAATATTAACTATCAGGCTCTAATGCTAAGCTCTCCCTCCCTCCCACAGTCTGACCTCTCAATTCCCCAGTGAAAGATCCTCTACGGCTCACACTAGCCAGGCAATCCACCACATCACAATGGAGCATGAAAATCCAGTATCCCAAATGCCACCGCATCCAGCTGCATCCTCCGCCTCGCACATAACCAGCGCCCGCAACTGGAACAATAAATCTCGACATACATGAGTACATACAGAAGAGTCCCCTTGCAAATCAATATACATCATCCCTAATTTGTTTAAATAGAAACCGGCCTCACGTGATGAATATCGTCATCATTACAGGACCCAGGACAATTGAGGAAAAACGGAAGACAAAAGTGGAGGAGAGGGGAGAGGGAGGGGGAAGGGGCCGAGGAGATGAAGGGAGGGGAACCAGATAAACTCTGATTCTTCCATATCAGTTATTCAACTGGGCTATATCCACTTGACCGACTGAATCACTTATATCCTTGTTCCGTCAAAAATTAATATTTAGGGATCAGCAAATCAAATAAATGCCGTAAATGAAAACCTCATTTTGGCCTTTAGGTTCAATGATTGGATCGTTACCATCTTGCCTCTTCCTGCAACAAAACTACATCCAAAATCGCCATTTTCTTTCCCCTACTTTTTCACACATATGCCCCAAAATTTTAGGCACCTCGTTGTTCCCATTATGTACGTTCCAAAATTGTCTGCTAGGGGATGTCACCTCTAGTTTAATAGTAACTCAGGAGTATTCAATCCGACACGAAACTCCCGGATGGTTAGCCACTGGATCAGGGGCAGGACACATAGCCCCATAAACCACCCCTCTGGTTTTACCTATTGATGCTTGTCTTATCTCAAATCGTCTCTTATCAAATGGGATTAACAAAAATCTTTAGGTTTTGCCATATAATGGACAGAATGAACATTGCCACAGGAGATATAGCCATACCACTGGAACTGCAACCATTTTTTTGTTTGCCATCGCCCTCAAAAACTATTACAAAGTCATCCCAAAGGTCTTCTCTTCTATTAATTCATCCCTAATGAATGTTCTTCCTCTTCTACAAGTGACACTAGGGTTAGTTAGAAATCACCTCAGAAAGACTGGATCTGCCTTCAGAATTGCCAATTCTTCTAAGTATAGCCGCATGTCATTAGCTCTATCAGCAAAGGTACCTATACCATATTAATCGGGGTTTTTTTTTTTTTCTTCTGTTTAACGGATTATAAATGTCCTCTGTCACGGGGTCAACACCCTATAAACGCCTTCCTCAAACATTTTTTAGGTTAACCTTCCTGAAAGCGTCATTTAACTTTATACATTGGGGCATTGAAATCCTCTAAAGTATACAATTTTCTACGCCCTAAAAATTGCCTTTGAATCCTCCCGTTTTTTGTGAAGTGAGCAACTAGAGAAATGTAACAAACTATTGTTACGTATTTTTCCCGAAATAGCTTTGTCTGATCTGCTAGGTTCAGCCAACATAATTTCCAAGATGCCAAAAAATTAATTTCCTCCGATGAATTTCAAATGTAATGTCAGCCCAATTTCAGTATCTTAAAGTCGAATACTAAATCCAGGATAATTTTGTCTCACCTTATCGAACCCAAAAAATCAGAATATCATCCAATAAAAGCCCCCCCAAAATAAAATCCGATCTGTGAATATTTCAAGGGTGGAGTCATGAAAAAACAATAGCAATCCTCCCACAACCTAAAAATAGGATTTATGCAAAACATGGGTGCACAGCATTCCCATCGCCCTTTTATCTGGTGATAAATAGGTCCATCAAAACTAAATGAGGTAATGTGTCAAAACAAAATCCAATAGCTGTAAAACAAAAGCATTGTGGTTCCGTATATTTGTACCTCTTGGTTTCAAAAAATACTTTATTGCTTTTATGGCCCAGTCATTCTGATGGTACTGTATAACTTCCTAGCGTCTTAAACTTGCAAAAGGTACTCCTCACTCACCACTACGAATCTTAATTCTCACATCAAAAAAACAAAATGTCCTTCGTAACTTAAGAGAATAAAGAAGGCCAGTGAAATGGCACAGTATACGATCAACATACTCGGCGTGGAGGGAGCGGAGTGGTATGAGAGAGAAGTGTAGAGGGCTTTCTACCTGTGAACTATCGTTCGTCCTTATTGGCACGACCTCTTAGCACTTGTGGTAATGCATAAAAGGAGGCAATAGTAGATTCACATTTAGCATAAATTTCGCTCCATCCTCATAATTAATTTTTTCTGCAATTCCCATATCAAAATCCTTTTCAATTCCTTTAGAGACTCATTGTTGGGTCTTTTGGAAGCCTCTCATAGGTTTCTAATCACCAAGTATTCTCTCAACCATCGCTCTATTCACTTTTATTTAAGAGACAATATTACCACCGTGTCATCTGGTTTTGAGTTACTAGCGCCTGCTAGATTGTATTCTGCAATAGCGTATGTCTTCCGCCCAAGTTTTAATTGAAAAGAAGATGGTTGGTCGTCTGAGTGCATTTCTTTATGTCTTGCGTTTTCTACTTCCACAAACGTAGCCAATAAAATTATATTGATATCGAGTGTATCCCGATTTTTGGGCTTTCACAGAATGGTCAAGGTATTCTAGAATTTAGGGTCTCATTCACCTCAACCTCTATTGTTCAATGATCACACCGCTATGTTTTCCTCCTCTAGTTGAAGTAAGTTTTTCATCATTTCAGTCGCGAGATGGTTATATTTATGCAAAGCCACTTTTCTAGCAAAAATATTAATATCTTTTACCCATACAAATTCATGAATTGGGAAAAAACATGGAGTGAAGCGAAAGACCGTATGTGACACACCTGGAATATGTTGGATTTGTCCTGTAATCTATATTATGATAGGAAGTTAAGCAGTATAACCATTTTAACACAAGAACTACACGTATGGTTTTCGTATACTGGATCCCGTTGTCACTGGGCCTTCCTGATGCGAAGCGTGCAGCAGAGAGTGGGAGAGAGCGTGCGCGCAGGAACACTGTGATGAAAATAACGATCTATGGTGATGAGAGTACTCTTTCTTGCAAGTTGAGACGTTAAGAACCCTAACAGTAACACGACATACCTGGGCCTGAAAGCAATCAAGTAGGGGGTTTCTTGAACACAAGAGTGAACACAATTTACGAAACAATGATTTTGTTTTACAGCTATTGGATTTGTTTTGACACATAACTATTTTTTGTTGGTGATGCAACCTTTATCAACCAATTAAAGAACCCCATAGGAAACTTGTCCTGGTAACCAAGTTTTGCTATAGCGATGTTGAGTTGGGGGGGGGAGGATGCTAGTGTTTTTAAGAGAGCGAGTGGAGCCCTTTGGTGCAGATAGGCACAGATCGATGATTATTTGGGCCTTATGATGGATATTCTGATTTTTGGGATGGTAGTGAAAAAATTAGTCATGGATTTTGAGCTTACGTTTTTGAGATGAGTGAGAACGAGGTGTGCGAGAAATTCACTGTATGAAATTCATCGTGAAAAATAAAGTTTTTTGGATCTTTGAAATTATTTGGATAAAGATCAATTCAATCAAGAGGTGATATTCTCGGAAGCGAATACGTGCTACCAATATTTTATACATTCCTCAGTTCATGTCACCGTCACAATAATATTCCCTGAGCCCATTGCTTACTCGTAAATTTTTCTCATAAGATTGTCAATGAAAAAGGTTAATAGTAAATCAACTTTCAGGCAAGGTTGTATCCTTAAATATGTTTGAGAAGCTTTTAATAGGATTTGACCCATGGACAAGACATTTATTAATCAGCTAAAAAGAAGAAAGAAAAAAACATTGAATTCTTGTATAGTACCTTTGATGAGTACGCTAATGAAATGAAGAGCTAGACGAGAAACTTGGCACATTCTGAAGGCAACCAGTATTCTCTGAGTATTTCTATTGTCCCGAGGGTGGTCAGCTTAAGAATAGAAGAAGAAGATCTGAGGGATGATTTTGTCATAGTACATTTATGTGGGAGATGGCAAAAAAACAAGTCAGTCCCCGTGTAGGCTCATATCCCTGGCAACTGAGTTTCATTCTGTCCATCTCATGTTGGGAAAACTAAAGATTGTTAATCCCATTGATAAGAGAAGATTTGAAATATGACAATTCAAACAATTGTAAAAAACCGCGGTACTGGAGTGGAGAGGTAGTGGCTAGGAACCTGCCCCATACAATTGGAAAAACCATACAGGAGTTTCGTCTTCGATCGCGAAACAATCTAGACTAGTAAAACATAGGTGACACTCCCCCTACATACACATTTGGAAGAACTAATGGCGAAATAGAGGTGCTAAAATTGGGCAGATGTGAAAAAAGCGAGGGGAAAGAACGGCATTTGATGTAGTTTTGTTTGCAGGAAAGACAAGAATGGATACACAGCCTCAATACATTTGAAACCTAAAGGCCTAAATGAAAGCTTTTCATTTCGGCATTTATTGTTCTGCTGAATTCCCCGATATAATAATTTTGAAGAAACAAGATACATGGAGTATGTACGGTCAAGTGAGATGCACATTGAATATATGACAATGAAGCATCAGAGTTCATATATGTGTTTTTCCCCCCCCCGCCTCCCTTCGCGGAAGCGAGCGCAGCGTCGGGGGGGCCCCTGCCACCCGCCCCTCTCCCCTCCCTCTCCCCCTTTTGCCCTTCTACTTTTGCCTCATTTACCTGGTCCTGTAATAAGAACAATATTCTCACTAGGGCCACGTTTTTCTATTGTATCAAATAGTATGCATGTAATTTGCATTTGTACAAGGGACTATTCATTTATTAACTCATTATGTAGAATTTTTATTTTCCTGCTTGCGCGCGGTCTGTGCGAGCAGGCAGCAATGCGTATCATGGAATACTGGTGTTTCTACATGCTCCCTAATGGACCAGGGTGGATGGAAGCTACTGTGAGCCCCCGTAGAAGAATCTTTCAATTGGGATCTTGCGAGTCAACTGTGGAGAAGACTACCATAGAGCCGTACATATGATTATAATAGATGAATATTAACAGGAGAGAGGAGGGAGGCATAGCGAGAGAGTGTGACATAGTCTTGAACAATACTATACAATGCAGTAACATGATTTAATGGCCTGCAGCTCTAGGAAGAATATGCATATTAAAGACATAGGAGAAGACTTTATGGAAAATAATAGTCAGGCTAGGGTACATGAGTTTTATATTCCCATTGAAGATGCATATGAAATATTGAAGAGAAGGGCGTATGGCATTTGGACAAAAGATGGCAGTGTGCGTGTAAATTATACCTACTGCTTGGTTCTTTCTATGAAGCAACGCAGTTCAATAATGTAGAGAAGTTGGGAGATGGAAGCTCCAACACATCAGGCGAGGTTGTTGTGCATGCAGTGCACGCATATACGGTAAGTGAGGGGGCCAAGCCCGTGATGATGCGAATTTGTCTGAAGTTTTGCTCCTAGAGCATGGTGGCAGCTTTAGCAGCATGTTATGATGTGCGCGCGCCGAAGGGGAGTGGCTTATTTGTTCCTTATGACTTAATGGTGAGCACCTGTATGGTGTTTTGACCTAACATATATAAGAGCGTGAAGTGAGCTCAACCACATGTGATCGGACCTCTAGAGAACCTTGATAAAGCCAGGTCAGCTGGCGAAACATTCGCGAGGTCAGCAGACGTTTTAAATTGTGATCTCTCACCTCTGTCTACAATTGTCCACCTGCTGCAGGTGTCACAAGGGGGGCCCTTATTTTTCTTTCTATGAGATTGAGGGACGACTGCCCCAAGTAGTTGCTTGGATCTCCCTTACTGAAGCTAGTACTTTTGCTATAATATAAGGCTCTCCTTTAATAGGGGTACCAACCTTGATGAAGAAAAGGAGTAATTCCCTCTTTCAGAAGCAAAAAGGGTTAAATGAATGAGATAGAGATCAAGGTTTTTAAATAGTGGTTTAGAGAGGTTAACGTAGAATATAATTAAAGTTTCGTTTTATTGAGTTAATAGTTAGAGAACGGATTAGATGTTTAAGGTTGCCTTTGGCAAAATATAGAATAAAATGACTTAATAGCTTCTCACTTAGCTTAGTAAAATGCGCTGTTAGAGCTCTGCTTTCCTTTGACTAAACTTTATTTGAAGCCGCTAGCAGTTCATCTTAGTGCAACAAAATAGTAATGTGACCACAAGCTGTTTATTATCCTGCGTGAGGACCCACCCACCCGTGACACATTGGGGATTCTAAAAGCGACTTTGGCTTAGTGAAACTGCATGGAAATAAGACCCCTTTAAGCACTTCCTGGGAATACATCTTCCCAAGCAAACCTACCAAGATTTGGGAAATACCAGCAACACCCGATGTCGTAAAGTCCAAACTGCTTTATTGTGAAAATAGTCAATCCAATAACATAAAGGTAATGGTAGCAGGTATAAAAGCTGACGCGTTTCAGGTCATTAATGACCCTTAATCATAGCATGGTACATACATAAAGGGCTAGCAATATATACCTGTTTGTAATTAATGCAAAAAGACTCACCTGGTTTGATGGAGGTAACAGAGAAGAATCCCGGGCTTACAAGTAGAGCACCCGCACTGTGTCGACGCGCTGCGAGCGCGTGCATTAGCGCCAACACACAGCGAGTGGATGGTCAGCACCGAAACGGTTTTGGTCACACCCACCACAACGCAAGCCTCTGAACAGGAGGCGTGCGAATATAGGGGGCGGCACAAGGAGAAAAGAAACTATGCTCACATGGACTCCGGTGCATAGAAGACACACCGGTGAACATGAGCAATGCATAGACTGCACAGAAGCATGACAAATATGTGTCGCATGTGCAAGAACAAAAAAAAGACTTGCACATAAAAATTAATGACATGCCCCATTAGTGATGCCAGGAACTACAAAATAGCGTCACCCCAGAAACTAAGGAAGCCAAAAGACACAATAAATAAAAGCAGACAATATATCAGAAAATAAAAACAAACAATCCAACTTGAATAATGATAAGGAATGGGGTATTGTTCCAAATTCAATGACATTTGAAGTCTACCCAATGATACCTTTTCAATGGCCAACGTAAGGCAAGAATTGACACTAGAGTTATGAGGACTAACAAAATGTCCTGCTGCATTAGAAATTTTGTGTCCTGCTGGGCTTCTAAACATGTTAAGATGTTCTAAAATTCTAGTTTGGAATTTATGTGATGTTCAACCCACCTAGTCCAAGTTGCACAATGTACCCCGTGTACACCTCTATTCGCACACCTCCTGTCCTGTTCAGAGGCTTGCGTTGTGGTGGGCGTGACAGGAGTTACGTGTGCTGCAACGTCACCAGTTGTGCATAGCACTGATGCCATTACCTGGCGACAGTGCAGGCGCTCTAAAGATGAGCCCGGGATTCCTCTCTGCCCCCTCCCTCAAACTAGATGAGTCTTTTTAGCATTAATTAGAAATAGGTATATATTTCCTGTGCTTTATGTATATACTATGCTATGATTAAATGTCAGTAATGATCTGAAACGCGTCAGCTTTCATACCTGCTACCATTGCCTTCACGGTATTATATTTACTATTTTCACAATAAAGAAGCCTGGACTTTATGATGTTGCTGGTATTTCCCAAACTTAGTCCTGCACCTTCTAGAGTTCTTTCCATGCAACCCTATATTATGGAGCAATGAGCGGGCTATCTCTTTTTTTTTTTCCTTTAAACTTACCAAGATCTGTCACACACACATTTCTGTTACTCCATGCACTTGGGCACTCACAGGCACTTATCTTTTAATGTACTGTATGGTGGCGGGTTCATCAATTTTTATAAAACACCCAAATTTAGGGAACATGGCTAACCATTGTGTAAAAACCCTTTCACCATTCGCCCCCCTTTAGGGCAAGCCCCCCCACACGGCAGGGTTTTTGGTTTTTCAGCCCGCCAAAAACCGGCCAAAAAGGAGCACAATTGTGCTCTAGGGAAAAACCCCTGCAGCGTCCCCACGCAGGTTTTCCCCCCGGCGGTTTTGTTGCCGGGGGGACCGCGACAAAACATTGAACAGCACAACCTTCCGTCCGGTTTTCGAGGAACATGTCATTTCAATGGGGGGGCTGTTCTCCGTCATCCGGGAGAAAAGCCTCCCCCCGGGGCCGGGGGGGGGCCCGCAAAACGGGACAAACACCATTTGCCACTGCCGTGTAAGGGCCCCCTTAAAACCCTTTTAAATTGTACCTTTTGTGAGAGGGCCCCACCCCCCTTGTGTCTGATCTGTAAGTAGCTTTTTACAGAGTAATATTTGCTTTTTGACTATACTTATAACTGTAAAATTGAAAAAGTGCAAAGAATAGTTGACACTAAAAAATATTATTTATTTTTAACAGAAAAAAATATGAAGCAGTGAAAGTACCGTATATACTCGAGTATAACCTTACCCGAATTTAAGCCGAGGCATCTAATTTTGCCACAAAAAAACTGTGAAAACGTATTGACTCGAGTGTAAGTCTAGGGTGGAAAATACAGCAGCTACTGTCAAATTTCAAAAATAAAAATGGATATCAATAAAATTACATAGGCAGGTATGGGCAGTTTAATGGCCCCCATAGGGAGGTATAGGTAGTTTAATGTCCCCCATAGGCAGGTATAGGCAGATATAGACAGGTATATGTCCCACATAGGCAGGTTTATGTCCCCCATAGGCAGGTATGTGTCCCCCATAGGAAGGTATACGCAGGTACAGGCAGTTTAATGTCCCCCATTGGCAGGTATAGGCAGATATATGTCCTCCATAGGCAGGTATATGTCCCTCATAGGAAGGTATAGGCAGGGTTTTTAAAAAATAAAATATACAAGTGCTCACCTCTCTCCACCACTGCTCCGAGGCGCTCGGTCTTCTTCCCGGCACAGGGGGCCGCATACAGCTGAAGAGATTGCCGACGGTGACTCGAGTATATACAATAATACATCCAAGTCTGTGCCTATACATCACAATCGTGCATAATACTACATACTTGGAGTCAGACTTAGGCTAGGTTCACACGGCTTAACTACGGGACGTAATTACGTCCCGCAATTACGCCGTGTGGCGGGGGGGGGGGCGGGAGCGGGGGAGGGAGCGTATGCTAGCGGCGCGCATACATGACAATTATCTCCCCGCCCTGCGGATCCGCCGGGCGGGGAGAGGAGACGTAATCCATAGTTCTCTATGAGAACTGTGAATTACCGTAATGAATGGCCCGTTTTCAGCCCGTAATTTGCGCACTTCGGTGCGTAATTACGGACCGAAATACGGCCCATTTTAAGCCGTGTGAACATGGCCTTAGGGCCTGTTCAATAAGTGGAGAAAGAAATCGGCAGTGGCTTTGGAAATTCTTATTGATGTGATCATAAGAACTTGGCTTTACAATTGCACAAGCAGATAAGGTTAGCATAACATTCATTAATAAGCTTATAAACTATCTATGACGTTGTTATACTATCTAGCGCTTCCTTTTTTCCACATATCCTCTTGGAATTCCTAGATTAATTTTAGATTAGTTTTATTCATTGCACTTTAAAGGAAGAACTGTCCTAAGGCAACATTCCCCAAAATTGCATGTTTGGAATAGAAATATCCTCTGAAGATTTTTGATGAGATGATATATTTTTAATATAAAGAATTGTAATGTAGACTTTGAATTATTAAAAATAAACACCCCATATAATCCCATAATCCTGCTTTTTCTTCCTTATCCTTTACTGTAAAACAATCTGTTCAAAACCTGTTGTTATTTCCCCCCCTGGGGATAGAATTTTTCATCTTTTAACTGGGAACAAATTTATATGACCTATGCCCTAGATTTAATAAATCATTATTATATAATTTTCATGAAGGGAAAGAGTTATACATATATATATATTTCAGTGCAATTCAGGGTCACCTTTGTGATCGGTGGAGGTGGATTAAATGAAGACATATTTACAATCGGGTGGTAAACATTTCCAGATGCTCAAACATTGTTTTTGTTGCCCTTTGAAAGGGAGGAAAAAGAAAACAGTTTAAACTTTCGTTTTTTTCACTTCTTCTACTGATAAAGATCTAAACCCAACATATTCCATGAAGCTGTTAGCACCTACATCAATTCCCGACCCTAGTAAGACTGAAAATCAGGCCTTGCAGCAGGTAATCCTAGGGAAATGTCAGGGCACCAAATGGTACGAGGGCCCATAGACATCTGAATAAGTATGTTTACTATGAATGTCATCCAAGGATCCAAAAACTTGTTTCTTTATTGAATAAAATACATATCTTGGTTCAAATGTTTAGATAAAAAGATCCTTAGCACCACAAATTTAAAAAAAAAAAAAGTAAAATATTATGTCCACATATACTACATCCGGGACAACTTTTCGTTTCTATTTTGGCTGGCTCTGGCATGTGGTCAATGCTCTTAGGCTATGTCTCCACTGCACAGCTTTTCAGTCATTTATTCAGTGTTTTTTGATTTCTAAAACCGCAGAAAATATGACTGAAAACAGATCCCATAGACTTTGAAAGTAAAAACGTTCTGTTGTCTCCACTTAGGGGTTTTTTTCTGCTCGTTTTTGTTGCTGGTCGTTTTTTGTAACATGGTGTAAAAAAACAACAGAACAGGGCAGAGAATTTACTATTGATGTCTATCTAAACCGACGGACTTTTTTGGCGCGGTTTTTGGACGCTTCTGCTGAAAAAGTGCCCAGGTGTCTTAACAAGGTATATGAATTTTGCATTCTATAAATACTGCCCAAAACAGTCCAAAAACCACTGAAAACCACCCAAAAACCACTGAAAACCACCCAATAAAACCCCCATCAGAAATCCAGGTTAGGAAAAAAACTGACGTGAAAAGAATTTTTGGGTTTTTTTGGTTTTTCAACAAGTTTTTTGTCTTACGCTATTTAGACCTAGCCTTATATGTCTGGTGCTGCTTACTGCTAGAAAAATAAACAGAATCCAAATTTTCCAACTAGTGGCAGTGAAAGAATTTAGACAATGTGAAGATTATCTAGTTAATCCGGGATTCGTATCTGTACAATTTTCCTCCACAATTTTAGTCTGCAGAGGAACAGTAAATGCCTCTTACTAGTTTTCGCAACAGTCCTGACAGCAAACCCATTAAAAGGGAAAATTTTTAAATATTTTTCAATGGTGCCTAAAAACTGGCCCTTTAAGTACTGAAAAGTATCACCATGAAATCATATACAACAACATGTCAATGGTAGATATATGCAACCAAATTGGAATGAATGGTAAAAATATATGATAGATCTGAGGAAGTATGAGGTTTATACACAAAATGCATTGTCCATTGTACACAATCTTTGTTCATTTGATATGAATAAAAACTTGTTTAAAATATTTACCTGCCTATTGATACCTTAAAAGGGTTGTCCCATTCAGCTGTTTTCACAGAGCTTTCTTTTCTCCCCTGCTTCAGGTTCCTACTTCCTGCAGTTGGTTCCACAACACTTACTGATAGTTTAGCTCTGCTATTTCCTATCCCTAGCTATGCTTGTCAGAAAAAAAACTGGTGATGGAGGGGTTGTGGAAAAAAATGGCACAATTCAAGCTGGATGTCAGGCTATAAATATGGGCTAGCAGAACTTCACTTGTCATGAGAGGAAACTTCTAGTAAGAGAGAAAAACGTATATGCTGGCAAGACACACTATTATCTGCCAAGTGACTTATCTTTGATGTAAATCACACATCTTTTGTGCTCTGCAATGACAGGATGGGAATAAGGCCCGCCTGGCCCTAATTGGGGTTTAAAAAAGTATTTCGTGAAAGCGGAAGCAAAAACGAGCTTGTTTGCTCATGGAATTTCTAGGGTTCTTAAAAATCCCGGGCCGGGCTCCATGGGGTTTTTTTTCTCACGCATTAAATTTATGGCACATGGTTTTTCTGGGACATATATTTTTGATAAAAGCAATGATCCTGACCTGTTTCCCGTGTTCTGCATAGATGCTGTCTATATATGAAAATAAGTGCTAAAATATTTGCCCATTTTAAAAGCCATCTATTTATGGTAGTGAAATACTTTTAAATGATAATCATGTAGTTACCAAATAATACACTTTTTTAAAATTATCTCACTATGGACTACCCTCATACGTTTTTAAAAAAAACAATGTACAAGACCAATAACACTACTAAATGAGGATCAAATAATGCTGCCAGATCATGACCAGCAGGGCCGCCATAAAGGCAGTACAGGCGGTACTGCTCTATAGGGCCCGGAGAGAAACGTGAATCAGGGGGCCCGCCGCACGGTGCAAGCGGGGGCCCCCTGTTTTTACAAGGAAAATCTGATCTTTCTACAAGGGGTATGATGCCTTAATTTACATACAAAGAAAGGGGAAAGGGGGTGTGACAAGGGAGGGGAGATGAGAGGGGCCCAGCCCGGATCACAGATAAGCACAGAGACGTTAACTTTACACTTACACGCTCCATGAGTGAGGGCCTCGTCCTACTCCCTCCCTCCTCTCTGCTGCTGGTGATGTACAGATAAAAACCAGTGAGGTCCCGCCTGGGGGCTGCAATAGTGACACATTCAGACTGCGAGGCAAAGCCGGCAGCAGATGAGAGGGAGGGTGGAGGACGAGGCCCTGCACTCTAACTGGTGCTGTAAGTGTAAAGTTATCATCTTTTGCTTATCTTGTGACTCGGGGGCCGGGCCTCTACTCTCTTCACCCAGTGTAGCCCCCCCTTGTTCTACGCCTACAGGCCCCAATCCAAAGGCTCTCTGTCCATACCCGGCCCATCAGCCAATCCTGTTTACCAGACCTCCATCCGGCCCTTCAGCTCCCTGTCAAGACTCTCTCGTTGCCGGATCCATCTGCCTTCATGTCACGGATCCTCGTCCCGGCCCCTCAGCCTCCATGTCCAGACCCTCCGTCCCGGCCCCTCAGCCTCCATGTGCAGACCCTCCATCCAGGGCCCTCAGCCTCCATGTCCAGACCCTCCGTCCCGGCCCCACAGCCTCCCTGTCCAGACCCTCCTTCCCGGCCCCTCAGCCTCCATGTCCAGAACCTCCATCCTGATCCCTCAGCCTCCATGTCCAGACCCTCCGTCCCAGCCCCATAGCCTCCATGTCCAGACCCTCCATCCCGGCCCCTCAGCCTCCATAGTCACAGAACCTCCAATCCTGATCCCATCAGCCTCCAGTCAAGACCCTCGTCCAGCCCATTAGCCCCTCATGTCCAGGACCCTCCTCCGGACCTCAGCCTCCATGTCCAGACCCTCCGTCCCGGACCCTCAGCCTACATGTCTGAATATCCGTTACGAATCCATCAGCCTTCATGTGCCGGATCTCCGTCTCCGGCCCCTAATGCCTACATGTCCAGACCCTCCGTCCCGGCCCCTCAGCCTCCCTGTCCAGACCCTCCGTCCAGGCCCCTCAGCCTCCATGTCCAGACCCTCCATCCCGCACCCTCAGCCTCCATGTCCAGACCCTCCGTCCCGGCCCCCTCAGTCTCCCTTGTCCAGGACCTCCGTCGCCGGCCTTCAGCCCTCCCTGTCCCAGGACCTCCATCATGATCCTCAGCCTCCTGTCCCAGACCTCCATCCCGCCCCTCAGCCTCCCTGTCCAGACTCTCCGTTCCGATCCATCAGCCTTCATGTCCAGACCCTCCATCCCGGCCCCTCAGCCTCCATGTCCAGACCCTCCGTCCCGGTCCCTCAGCCCTCCATGTTCCACAGACTCCTTCCCGGCACACTCAGCCTCATGTCTAGACACTCCGTTACCGGCCCATTCAGCCTCCATGTCCAGACCCTCTGTCCAGGCCCCTCAGTCTCCCTGTCCAGACCCTCCGTCCCGATCCCTCAGCCTTCATGTCCAGACCCTCCTTCCCGGCCCCTCAGCCTCCATGTCCAGAGCCTACCTCCCGGCCCGTCAGCCTCCCTGTCCAGACCCTCCGTCCCGGCCCCTCAGCCTCCATGTCCAGACCCTCCATCCCGATCCCTCAGCCTCAATGTCCAGACCCTCCATCCCCGGCCCCTAAAGATCCCCTAGTCCACGACCATCCATCGGCCCCTAGCTTCATGTCCAGACACTCAATCTGATCCTTCAGCCTCTATTCCAGGACATCCATCCCAGCCACTCAGACATCCTCCTGTCCGGGTGACCTCCTTACTGATACACTCTGCCTCCTGTCCGACCCTCCATCCCATGACACCTCAGGCCCTCCATGTCCCGACCCCTTCATCCCGATCCCTCAGCCCTCCCTGTCCAAGACCCTTCCTACATGCACCTCAGCTCCCTGTCCAGACCTCCATCCCGATCCCTCAGCCTCTACCCTGTCCAAGAACCCTTAATCCCGGGCCCCCTCAGCTCATGTCTAGCACACTTCACTCCCCCAGCCCCATAGCCTCCTGTCCAGACCCTTCATACGATCCCTCAGACTCCCTGTCAGACCCCTTCATCCTCGGCCTTCTGCTCCTGTCCAGACCCATTCATCCCGGCCCTCAGCACTCACACCATGCTCCAGACACTCCATCAGATCCTTCAGCACTCCATTGTCTAGAACTCTCCTTCCCGATGCTTTCCTGCCTCCATTCTGACCCTCCTATCCGGGACCCCTCAGCATCCTGTCCAGACCCCTCCATCACCGGCCCATCAGCCTCCCTGTCCAGGACCCTCAATCCACGGGCCCTCAAGCCTCCATGTCCAGCCCCCTCCGTCCCAGGCCCTAGCCTCCCTGTCCAGACCCTTCCATCCTGATCCCTCAGACTCCCTGTCCCTACCCTCCATCCGGGACCCCTCAGCACTCCATGTCCCAGACCCTCATATACCACGTTCCATCAGGACTCCCTGTTAAGACTCCTCATCCTGATCCCTCATGCCTCCCATGTCAAATATGGTATAATGTAATTTACTACCCATTTGGAGGCGCGGTACTATGATAGGGTATTTTTACATGATGGGGGGCACAGTTACCAGTTTAGGAAGATGACTAAAGTGAGGAGTATCAGGTGTTTGTGTTGTAAATTCTGCAGCTGACCGAGTGGGAGAAGTTCATAATTGAGGTCTGGAAGCGGATGGAGAAGAAAAAGGAAAGTTGGATACGATATCAGGACAAGGGACAATCATCACGTGAGTCCAATAAATGCACTATTTTCTACCACTATATGAGCACTGTATGGCCGCTATATTGGTCTCGGTATAATGGTTTATATTAAGTAACAGTATGGTGGTAGTATTCAGTGTCTTTAGGCTATGTTTACACGGCAATGAATGGGACATATTTCAGCCCGAATTCGCGCCGTACTGCGCTAAATACAGGGTGAGATACGTCCCAGTCATTACGGTAATCCACAGTTCTCATAGAGAAGTATGGGTTACATCTCCTCTCCCTGCTCGGCGAATCTGCCGAGCGGGGAGAAAGTGATATGCTACTTATTCACGGCGTATACGCCGCTAGTAATGCATGTCTATGGGGCCGGCGAGCTGCTTGCCCCGCCCCCGCTCCAGAGCAAAGGGTAACTTGCCGGGGCGGAAATACGTCCATTAATTAGCCGTGATATAAAGCCATGGTGAACTCTGCCTTATGGTGTAGATTGTGTTGTTGATATTGCAATTTTTTTTTCTGCGGTTGGAGGCCAGGCGGGGAGTAGGGAAGGGGCGGGGCCAGCTAAAATCATTCATGTCTTCCCAAGCTACTATGAATCCAACAATTTGGATCTTAGATTAATTGTTCCCCTGTAAGGCACCTCTATGGATGCCCCAATATAATGTCCAAAATGTTAATAGTTTATTTTTATTAATTAAAATACAAAGTGAATAAACAAAAGGGAAAGCAACTCAATATTTGATGTGACCGCCCGTTGCCTTCAAAAGTACTTCTAGGTACACTTGTACACAGGTTGTAAAGGAACTCGGCAGGGAGGTTGTTCCTAACATCTTGAAGATCTTCTGCAGATTAAGCTGCTCAGATCCTTCTGTCTCTTAATGCTATCCCAGACAGATTGGATGATGATGATATCAGGGATCTGTGGAGGACAAATTATCAGTTCCAGGACTTCCAAGGCAAAAGATGGTCACACCAAATTCTGATTTGAATTCTCTTAAGTTCATTTACTTTGCTTTGTTAATTGATAAAAATGATAAACACTTTTGTTTTTAAAAGCATTTTTAATTTGCAGTATTTTTTCCACAAATGCCTAAAACTTTTGCACAATACATTTAGGAGCTAAACATCGGTTTGTTTCTTTACAGATTTATCTACCGTTATAGCTATTATTGTTGCAGCAAAACTAACTGCAATTATTTCAGCAGTGATTAGCTTTTACTTCTGCTGTATAAAGGAGAAGAGAGCTAAATCCAGGATTCCTGAAGACCTTGAAGCGGGTATCGCTGATGAGGCAAAGCCGCCAAATGAGAAGGACAACTTTTTATATGCAGTGTCATTCACAAGTGTCAACGAGTTATTGGAAGACACCATAGAATTGTCCAAGAAGGGAGAAAAAGCTAAGGAGAGAAAACAGCTGACGGGGAGGAGGAGGAGACAGAAAAAGTGGAAAAGGAGGAGGAGAGTGGGAACATTGAAGAGGAGGACCAAAGAGGAAAAGCTGATGAGCAGAGGAACTAAAAGTAGTTATATGAAACTAGGAACATCAGAAACAGCATCACAAAGCACACAAACGAGCAAGATGACAGCAGAAACAGCATCACAGAGTATACAAACGAGCAAGATGACACCAGAAACAGCATCACAGAGTATACAAACCAGCAAGATGACACCAGAAACAGCATCACAGAGTATACAAACCAGCAAGATGGCACCAGAAACATCAGAAACAGCATCACAGAGTATACAAACCAGCAGTAGCACTAGAACATCAGAAACAGCATCACAGAGTATACAAACCAGCAAGATGACACCAATAACATCCGAAACAGCATCACAGAGTATACAAACCAGCAAGATGACACCAGAAACAGCATCACAGAGTATACAAGCAAGTAGCATGACATCAGAAATAGCATCACAGAGTACACAAACGAGCAAGATGACACCAGAAACCATCAGAAACGACAAAGACACAAACGGCAAGATGACACAAAACATCAAAATAGCATCATAGAGTACACAAACGAGCAAGATGGCACCAGAAACATCAGAAACAGCATCACAGAGTATACAAACCAGCAAGATGGCACCAGAAACATCAGAAACAGCATCACAGAGTGCACAAAGGAGCAAGATGGCACCGAAAACATCAGAAACAGCATCACAGAGTGCACAAAGGAGCAAGATGACACCAAAAACATCAAGAAGCACATCACAGAGTGCAACAAAGGAGTAACATGACACCAGAAACATCAGAAAACACAACAACAGTACCAGTAACTCCAAAGAGTCCAATTCATAATTGTCCATGTGGGCGCATGTAACAACAAGAGCATGAAGAACACCTAAAATTCCAAAAGACAACATATAAAACATCAAAAAGAACATAAAAAAACAACATCAAGAACATCCCAGCTTTCAAAACACAATCATTAAAGTGGGTGTATATATAACATCAACAAAAACCATCAAGAACATCCCAGCTTTCATATCACAATTGTGATACGTGTCACCGAGGTGCCTGGCCTTGGTGAAGTAAAAGCCGATAATTGTTGGTGTCAGGGGCAATAAGCCTTTGACACACGTTTGTCATTTTAGTATAGCTGTAATGCAGCTAATCCGGGTCGGCTTTTTTTGGAGCAGTCAAAGAGTTGGGTGGGATGACTGCTCCCACGTTCCAGGCGCCGGACCATACATGGCCTATGTAAAGCCAGCAGTGTCAGCTGAGAGTGGGGATGTGGTTCCAACTGCCTAACAGTGAAGCTCAGTCCAGTGCTATTGGTGTCATAACCTGTCAGAACCAGAGCTGGGCCCACCGTACCTGAAAGACTGAGACCAGAACGAGGTTCACCTCACCCTGTGAGAGGAGAGTACAGTACAACGTACATTTTGTTCAACTAAAAGACAAAAGGCTGCTGCTAGGCTCTTCTCTGAAGTCGATCGTTTGGGCTGGATGATAACATCAACAAGATCATCAAGAACAACCCAACTTTCAAATCATTATGGTCTATGCAGGTGCATATGACAGCAACAAGAACATAAAGAATCATAGAGTCTTCCAGATCATCATTGTCTACATGCAGATGTATTTAACATCACAGTTAACACCTACCTCCACCTCATTCCCTGTGTGTAAATTGTGCTGTGAGATTGGAGAAGGACTGAAAGAGTTAAAAAACAAGTTTTCAAATAAAGCATACGTTTGAACTTGTAAAGATTGTCTTCAGCCAAATTGAGTTTCTAAACTTTTTTTTAATGATAAGCCACGCCTCTTTCATATGACACACTAGGTCACACCCTTTACAAAATCATTACCCTGGATTGCTGCATACATTCAAAAACACTACATTGCTATGGGGTTGTGATGTCACCAGGTTTTCCTGGACCCTGGATAGGTAGATATATACCTATCCAACAGTGTGAAAAGTTGCATCCCCCAGAGCAATTATCTCTCATCTTTCCTATGTTCCTGAATGCATGCAGCAATCTAGGGTAAGATCTGTACACTGTACAGGTTACATACTGTGACGGTCCGCTCTCGTCTGGACGCCCTCCTGGACCATCCTGGGGGGTACTTTAGCTCCTGGATCGCCACTTTCAGAAACGGAATGGCACTCATTTCAGGGCTTCAGTTTAAAACTGGCCTCAACCAGCTTTATTAAGGCACAGGAATTACCAGATTATAAACAGCATCAAAATAAACCTGAGCCGCCTGGCCACTAACTAAACATAAACAAGTTTAGCCCTCAACTACCAGGGGTCTGTGCCTACTGCACAGCACCTCCGGTCTATGCCATTTCCCTCGTTCTAGACCGCGGACTTCGCCAGGTCCCTGCTTCTGTCCTGTCTTCATTCATGCCACAGCCGCTGCTGAGGACCACGGACATTTCTACTTGCCTGTTTGTGTCCCCGGTTCCTATACCTGTTGCTGTGTCCCTTGTTATTGCTGGTACTCACCGGTCCTCGCTCCTGTTCCTGTCTGGGTCTGCACACTCTCCTTAGGGCAGGTGCGCCCTCGCTGGTCTTGATTTAAAGGGACAGGTTCCCAGTTATCTGTTCTATTACCTATGACCTCCTTTTCATTTAAGGAACTTCTTGCTTCTGTTTCTGGTCAGTTCATAATTGTCCACCTGAGCTCCTGACCTCTGGTTTCTGTTGCATCCTGCCTTCTTGCCTGACACACATTTAGCCTCATGTCAGCCTGTTCCCTGTATTCCTGTTTCTGCTGTATCCTGCCTTCTTGCCTGCCAGCTACCTGCCTGGGACCAGCTTCCAGTCTTTGGTTATCCCATCTGTATCCCATTTGTACCTGTCTGCTATCTTGCCTAGGACTCTTTCATCTGCCTATGGCTACATCGGCCTGTGACCTGTCATCTCTGCCAGCACCCAGTGTCCACGATGTCAGTGCATACTGACACCGCTGGTCGTTACAGGTTGTACTCATCCTTCTTCTTCTTCCAAACACAGCAAGTGGAGTTAAATGGGTTTTATAGTTAAAAAGATCATGTCTAAGATTATGTGCACAGTAAAAATAAGCCCTTTTGTAATTGGGTTGCATTACCTCTGTCACTTGGTTTAGCAGATATCAGCTTCGCTGTAAATCTGTGTTCTATTTCTGCTGTTGCTGGGACAAAAAACGCCCCCGGGTCTATTCCTGCCCCCTAGACACGCCCCCTGCACTGTGATTGGCTGGCTGACATTTCATTCAGCCTGTTGGGATATGTCCCTAGACAGGAAACGTCATGGCCACGCCCCCTGCGCTGTGATTGGCTGCCTGCACACTCTGTGTTTACTCCCCTCTGAGCTGTGAAACCAGAGTCTGCTGGCTCTATGTACATCTCAGCTCTATGATGATGATCTGGGCAATTACTGCCTGTTTAAAGGGCTTTTGCCAAGAGGTTGATTCACCTCCTCACAGGTTCAGTTTGAACTTTGAAAAGAGGGCATTCTGTTCCTCAGATCGAATGCAAGCCCCGCCTCCTTATGATGTCATCACCTGTATTGTATAACATAAGGATTCAACACTGTCTGCATGAGCTGCCTGTACAGAGTAGTGCTTAGCTAATCAGCCCTAATCAGCCCTACAAGACATTAGTAGTGTTTTGTTTTGTTTTTATTTAAAATTTATACACATATGTAAAGATATGAAAATATATGTGTGAACACAATTAAATTTTATCATATACACACACAAAGCTCCCATATTAGTGGTCCCATCCTTGCAGTCACACCAAGCACTTCCAACATACGTGATACAATGCATATATTTGCGGGATGAGAAATGATATAGGGGAGCTCTGTATGTGTATATATATATCATTATAGAGATTAACATATATATTTTAGGTCTCTCTACATATGTGTAGAATTTAGGGGGGGAAAATAATATACCCTGTGAGGGACTAGAACTCCAAAACCCCTTGTGTAAAAACAATAATCTATACACTGCTCTACCAGCTGCACCACCAGCCCAAGTCAGTTACAAGATGAGCATGGCCTTCTCTGAAAGCTGATTTGCTTCTCCACATGTCACTGACAGGAAGCAGAGATCTTAACAGCTGCAGGCTTTCAGTTGTGTGTAAGACATATGACAGGTGCTTGCTGGAGTTTGGAGCCTCAAGGCTGCAGACATATGCAGGCAAGAGGCTACAGAGCTGTTATATCCAGACAACCCTCTGCATCCCCTGCTTCAAACAAAATGATGATGTCACAGTTCTTCAGTGAGGGGAGACACGCCTGCTGAGAGGAAGAACACGTCCCTGAATTTCAAACTCAATCTGAGAGAATTAGCTGGACAGCACGAGCAGCTCAAACGATAACACCCCTTTAATACCAAAAAGTTCTATTTTGAACTGATTGGGAACTGGTTTGAGCAACTCTAGTTTTTGGAGTTTTTATAGTTACCATTTTGGGTCACAAACCACATTTTTAATGTTTTTTTATGGGAAGAGGTGGATGAGTAAAAAACAACAAATATAGATTTTTTGAAAAGCCTCAATTGTTTAGATAAATATTGACAATTTTATATATTAAAAATGTGTTGCTTATGTCTATTTTTTTCATGAATAAAATCATTCTGTAAGGGAGAAAACAGGTATTTATTTTATAAGACTTTACTATTTTTTAAAAAAATATTTTTGTATGTGCAGTGCAGCATGTGAAGGCTGTAAAACAAACAGGAATCCTTTTAGACCTTGCCCTGTGATGCCGATACGATTAGCATGCTGAGTATACTTGTACAGCAACTCCCTGCAGCTCATTATGAGCATGTTGGTTCTGTGTCTTCTTAAAGTGGGCGGGGCTAACACCTGCTCATGAATAAGCTGGACTCCTCTCTGGCAGAACAGACTGCAAGATGCCAGTTTTGAGTATTAAATGCTCTGAAACTACAGCATTTTACAGAATAAGGGACACAGTGCTGAAAACAGTATGTCCGTCACCAGCTTGTGCTGTCCTCAGCAAGGGGGGCATAACCTATGTAACAGGTACCCTTTAAATGGGGCCTCCACTTAAGACAATCGCTACTTGTTATGACAGTCCCTTGACAATGATCTGTTCACCAGTGTTTTCCTGTTGGGACCCCAGTGATCAGCTATAATCAGTGAATGAAAACAAACAATTAAAGGGGTTGTCTCGTTACAGCATTTGGCAGCCGTTTATCCTGGTTGCCAAGCGGGAGTTTGTAAAATGGGGGGGCGGGGCCCCCTCCTCCCATTTGGGGTTTTGTTTTCTTCCCCTTTCTTTCCCTGTGTGAGGGGGGGGGAAGGGGAAGGGGCCCCCTTAGCTTTCATTGGAAGTGAAAAAGCAAAGGGTATAACTCAAAAATTTAAAATTAAAATTTCTCGCTCTCTCTACATACTTTGTAACTGGGAATGGGCATTTAAATTTTCAGGCTTTTGGGTAAAGTTTAGTGATTTTTTTTTTCTCTGTCTTTTCCCTTTACACAGTGAATATCCTGCAGTTTTATTACACCCTCTAAATTTCTACCAATCTGCAAAACCCAAAACTATACGTTTTAAATCGGGTTAATTTTTAACAGGGGAATTTTTGGCAGATATGTTTTCAAAAAATTGTTTTTACGTGGGACTGCACAGACCCTCTCTCTGCTTGTTTCGCAGTCGGGGAAGAAAACCTGCCAGCACAATTCATTCCTCAGCGCCACTTTACTCACTGATCAAGCAGGGACTCTCTCTCTCTTAGGGTCAGTCCCCCCACTCCTGGTTTCCCCCTCTGGGGAAAAAACCCCCTGGGGCCCCTGGGGGCAAAAAATATTTTTTGCAAGAAAAATTTAAAAAATTTAAAAAAGGGGGCCTTTTCCCAACCATTTTTGAGGGTGTAATTTCAAATGAATGCGGGGCCGGGGCCCGGGGGACAAGGGCATTTTTGGTCCCTAGGCGAGTACAGCCAATGGCCCCCCCCCCCCGCGCTAAAAAAAATCCCCCCCCACACACACACACTAATTCCTCTCCCCCCGGGCGCCGGGTCCTGTCATAATTTTCTGCAGTTTCCAAACATACCCCCCGCCTTTCCCTAACAGTCACGGGCCAATAAAAAATTCAGCCCCAAAAAAATTTTGCTTTTTTTCAAAAACGCTCCCCTCCTATGGCAGTGAAATCCCCCCTAAATAACTTTCCACTAAAAAACCCCGATACTTTGGAGCAAATCCCCGGGACAAAAGATTGGGTTACAAAAAACCCCTTTCCAACAAAACCAAGCCCCAAAACAAATTAAAAAATTTTAAGGCTCCAAAAAAATTTTGGGCCAAAACCCTAGGAACAAACGAGCCCCCCACTGTGACAACCCAGTTTTAACAGGCCGGTTTACTTACCACCCCCAAAAAACGGGGGGCCATTTTGGGTGGTAGAAAATAGTTTTTTGTAGACTCTGGGGCAGCAATAAGTGTTTAACACTAAAAGTTAAATTTGTGCTCAGGGGAAGACATGGATTTTATTCAGCGTCGTTCCCCTTTCCCTTTCTTTAAAGCCGGTTCAAAACTTCTTTGGATTGCCCCCCCGGCCAAGACTCGTCCCTGAAGTTTTTGGCCACCAAATATCTTAGTTTCCCCCAAACATTTCCAGAAAACCCCTTTAAAAATTATAAGGTTTATAAAAGTCCCCTTATCGGGAACGGGTTTAAAATGGGATATCCCCTCCCCATCAGGCGGGTTTATATAGAAAATTGTCCCCCTTAGCCCAGGTGGGGTATTTTAAATATAGGGGGGCACTCAGGCAGGTTTAAAATAGCTGGGGGCTCAGGCAAATATATAGCTGGGGGTTCGGGCAGGGGGGGTATGGGGGCTACAGGCAGGGGGGGTAGGGGGGCACCGGCAAAGCCGTTGGGGCCACGGGCAGGCGAAAAGGGGGGCCCACAGGCCGGCTTTAGGGGGCCACGGGCGGGGTTTTTAAGGGGGCCAAAAGGCAGGGTATGGGCCCTCGGGCGGGCCCTTTATGGGGGTCAGGCAGGCTTTAGGGGGGCACCCAAGGCAGGGTTATGGGGGCCCACAGGCAGGATTTAGAGGAAACAGGCAGGCATACGGGGGCCCCCAAGGTTTGGGCCGTATGGGGCCACAGGCGGGCGTTGGGGCCAAAAAGCAGGCGAAAGGGGAAAACCTTTAAAGCAGGAGTATGGGGCTTGGGCCCGGCCCAAAAATTTCGGGGGGCCCAAAGGCGGGATAGGGGGGGTCAGGGAAAGGGTTTGGCCCTTTGGGGGGCCCGGGAAAGCAAATGGGGGCCACAGGCAGGCATATTAGGGGCCAAAAGGCCCCCCTTTAACAGGGGCCCTCAGGAAGGGCCTTTACGGGGGCCCAAAAGGCAGTCATATAGGGGCCAAAAGGCAGCCGAATGGGGCTCAGGTGGGGCCCTTAGGGGCCCAACGAAATAGGGGGCCCCGGGGCAGGGCCTTTAGGGGGGCCAAAAAAGGGGGCAGTAAAATGGGGGCACCAGGCAGGCATTTTTGGGGGGAAAGCAGGCGGGTATTTTTGGGGGGCCGAAAGGCAGGATTATGGGGGCCCAAAACGGGCGGGATATAGGGGGGGCCACAGGAAAGGCTTTAAGGGGGGCCACAGGCAGGCTTGGGGGGCCCACGGGCCCGGGCCCTTTTATAGGGGGGCCGCAGGAAAGGCATTATAGGGGGCCCAGGCGGGCTTAGGGGGGCCCGCGGCGGGATATAGGGGGCCACACCCAGGCAAAAAAGGGGGCCCCAGGCAGGTTTTATAGGGGGCCGCGGGCGGGAAATTTTTGGGGGGCCCCGGGCAGGCATTTTTTAGGGGCCACAGGAAAGGAATATAGGGGGGCCCCCGGCGGGGTTTAAAGGGGGGGCCACAGGCAGAAAATAGGGGGCCCCCAACGGGCAGGGGGCATTATGGGGGCCCAAAAAGGCAGGCATTAATTGGGGAGGGGCCGCAGGAAAAGGCATTTTTTGGGGGCCGCGGCAGGCATTATAGGGGGCCGCAGGCAGGATTATGGGGGGCCCCGGCGGCCCGGGTTTATGGGGGGGCCCACGGGCCCAGAATATAGGGGGGCCCACAGGCAGGAAACCAAAAACAACAACTTTAAAATACTTACCCAATTCCCCAGGTTCCCCCAAACCCTTTCTTTTTTCCCCTTAAAAGCCCGGCGCGCCCCCCGGAAACCGAGGGCCCCGCGGCCCTTTGGGGACGGGCTGTGCCCCCCAAAAAAAGGGAAAAGGGGCGGGGCGGCCCCGCGGTGAAAATCACGTCATTTGACACGCTGCCGGCTGGTGAGGCCCCAGGGCCCCGCTTGTGGGGGCCCTGGCGGGCCTCACCGGGGGAAATCCAGTCTTTTCCCCCTGGAGGGGGGGATCCCGACCCCCTGCCCTGCGGGGCGGGGAGCGTTTGCTCTCTGTTTGCAGAAGCGGCCCAAGAGCCCCCCGGCGTTTCAGGCCCACGGCACAGGGCCTGGAGCCCGGCGAGGGTGGGGGGCCCTGACGGCCCCCCTTTAAGGGATAGGCAGAGGTAGGGCCCTAGCGGGCCCCTCCCTTGGCCTACCCTCGCCCGGCCCTGCATGCGCTGTAAACCCCCAGCCAAATGGTTCAGTTCCCCTGCGGCGCCACCACGGGGGGGAAAACAAAAGCATTACACAGGGGCCACAATAAATTTTGGGTCGCTTTACAATGGAATCAGGACAGGTCTTCCAGAGAAATTTAGAAGCTCTCTTTTTAAACCATTTTCCGCACTGTTCAAAAAAAACCAAAAATTTCAACCAAAACCCTGCAAAATAAAATTCAAAAACCCTAAAAGGAAATTCAGAAGGAAATCAGGGGTAATTAAAAAGGTTTTTACAAGAAAAAGGAGAAGGGGTTTGTTTTGTTTTGGGGGGAAAGGGATTGAAAAAAAATAATGTTTTGACTTTTTCACACTTGAGACAAAAAAAAAAAAAAAAAAAAAAAAAAAAAAAAAAAAAAAAAAACTTTGTCCATAAACCCGCGAAAAGGGTTGAACTTTTTCCGGGGACATGGGGGTTCTGACAATTTCCCTTTGCTTTTTGGGGTTGTAAAGGAAACATTTTAAGCAGATGTTTTTTTTTCAGATTTTGGATTTCCCTTCTTCTTGTGAACCCCTTTTCCCTTTTTCCCTTGGGTCTTTACCTCAAGCAGACATAGTTTAAAGGGAGAGAGAGAGAAAAAATTTTTTTTTGCGAGTCAATAAAAAGAGAAATGGGAAACCCCAAAGAGATATAATGTGATTCTTATTAACGGGGGGCCCTTTAAAATACAAAGCCCCCCTCTCCCGTTTTTGGGGGGGGGGGTCCGCATTTTTGGGGGCCCCCCCCGCCCCCAATTTCCGGGGCCCGGGGTTTGGGTTTTTCATTTTGGGGGGCCTTTTTTAAATTTTGCGGGCAAAAAGTAGCCTGGTTTCCTACTCTTTTCCCCCCCGGGCCCCCCCTCCTTTAAAAAGGGGGTTGGGAAACGGCCCACAGCGGCCGCCCAAACCCCCCCCCCGGGTTTTCACTGTGCGGGGAGGGGGGCAGGAGGGATCCCCTCCCTCCTCCCCCTGTAAAATTTTGGCGCCGGTTTTGTGCGCCGCAACATACATCAGGGGGCGCAGGGGGAAGTTTACGTCGGCTTTCTTTTCACTTCCCCCGCGGCTGAAGAAAATCCGGGGAGGGGCTGGGCCCGCTTTCAGGAGCCTGGGGAAGGGAAGTGGATTTTAAATTTTTTTATTTTTTTTAGCTTTGGGGGCCCCTTTCCCGGCCCAACAAAAAGGGGGGAAAATACCCGGCAACAAAGGGGGGACTACCCCGGCAACAAGGGGGGGAATACCGGCAACAAAGGGGGCACTACCTGGCAACAGAGGGGGGGAAATACCTGGCAACAGAGGGGGGAAATACCTGGCCAAAAAAAGGGGGCAAATACCTGGCTAAAAGATGGGGCACTACCTGGGAAAAAGAGGGGGCACACCTTGCAAACAAGGGGGGACTTTTTGGGAAAAAGGGGGCAATACCTGGGGGGGGAAAAAGGGGGGGACTACCCTGGCTAAACAATGGGGGCATAAACCTTTGGGAACAGATGGGGCACTACCTTTAACAGAGGGGGCACTACCGGCAACAAAGGGGGGCATCTCCTGGGCAAACAGATGGGGGGACTACCCGGCTAACGGTGGGGGGGACTACCCGGCTAAAAAATTTGGGGGCATTCCTGGGGTAACAGATGGGGGCACTACCTGGCCAACAAAAGGGGGCATCTACCCGGCAACAGAGGGGGAAACTACCGGCCCCAAAAGGGGGGGGGCCATACCCGGGCAACAAAGGGGGCAAAACCTGGCAAAAAAATGGGGCAATACCTGACCAACAATGGGGGCACCAAACCCGGCTAACAATGGGGGACCTACCCCGGCTTTAAAAAAAGGGGGGCACCTTTCCTGGCTAACAAAGGGGGGCATCTACCTGGCTAAAATTTGGGCTCTACCGGGCTACAGAGGGGGCATCTACTTGGCCACAAGGGGGCATCTACCGGCCTGTAAGGGGAACTACCTGGTTATGGGGGGCTACTACCTGGCTAAAAGGGGGCATCTACCGGCTTTCTTCCAAGCCGTTATGCAGTTGGGTTTGGAGTGGGTGTGGCTTTTTTGAAGGGGCGTGGCATACCGACAAGATGGGCGTGTCCATGCACTAAGGTCTCCTGCTTTTTCATTTTCGAAAGTTGGCAACTATGGGCTTAATTAGAATTCGTGGGTCCTTGTTGTGAAATAAGATGGGTCTCACCAAGGACTGACGGGAGGTCATCTCACCCCCAAAATCCTCTTCTATACAAAAAAAGACACATCAGGCCTTATGTAGGAAAATTGTCCAGCAGTCTTTACTGCCCACAGCAACCAATCAGAGTTCAGCTTTCATTTCAAATTGTCACGGTTCACGCCACGGTCCGTGTGCCCATGTCTCTGCTATGCCTCTGGCCCCATACCTGTGTGCTGCTGTCTTTCTCCATGCCGTGGTCCTCTCAGGCATGGCTGTGTCTCTGCTGTGTTTCTGTCCCCTGCAGGACGACCGGCAAGGGTACCTGACCTAGCTGATGCACAGCGCTCTCCTTAAAGGGGTTGTCTCACTACAGGGATTGATTTTTATGTTAAAGATCTTGCAAAAACAAGTCACTTTGCAATATATGTCTATTAACAGTGTCCTACCTATTCCTAGATATCCCCTCTTGTAGGGGCTGCATCAGTACCTCAAGTTGCTATAGCTACAGACCTGCTTTATCTCTCATGATAGGCTGCCAGCACTGGTTGCTATAGCTACAGACCTGGCTTCTACTGCAGCCTAGTAGAAGCCAGTAAACACAGCCCTGAATTCAAAGTGAAACCAAGAAAACAGGACTGAGGTACGATGAATCAATGTAGTGAGACAACCCCTTTAACGTCTCCAGCATCATTGGCAGCCATCATTTCTACTCAGAGTGAATTGACTTTGATCACTGAACAGCACTGAGGAGCACTGGTCCCTCATCCAGCATAGATGCTCCCTGGGTCATGGAAGATGATGATACCTGTGCCTAGTGGTGTGGTCAGGTACCCTTGCCTGTTTGTGTAGCAGACAGACCACACTGATGTAAACGATTACGAATGGTCTGACGTGACACTTGGTTGCTTCCCACTTCCCTTAGGGTATGTTCACACGGAGTTTGTTAAATTTTTTGGGGGTTTTTCATCCCAAAAAAACGACCCCAATACGTAGTAAAAATATTCAAGGGGGTCAATGATTTCAGAGAAAAATTTACGTTGTCAACAACACGTGTTTTACATTTTTTTGAATTGCATAAATGTGCTTTAAAAAAAATTGACTTTCAATTTTTTGATCCATTAAACAAATTAAAAAGGCAATAAAAAAAATATAGGATATTTTTTTTTGCTCCCAAAACTTGTGGTATGTTTTTGGATGCGTTTGATGCAACATGTTTTATGTATTGTAAAAACGAATCAAGACACTGGCTGCACATATCCTTAAAGAGAACCTGTCACATTGGTTGTGCCCCCCTTGCTGAGGACAGCACAAGCTAGTGTCAGCCGGTGTTTCCAGCGCTTTGCCCCTTATTCTGTAAGATGCTGTCATTTTATGTTTTTTAATGCTCAAATCTGCTTTTTTCACCCAGAAGAGTCATTAAAAAGAGTCAGTTTTTTTTAAAGCCCTGCCTTTGAGGATACCCCCCCGTCCCCCTCAACCAAAATAAACCCAATTATTTTTGAATAGGAGAAAACATGTGAATAACTGTCAGTGGGCGGGTTGCCTTTGGTGGGCGGAGAAAAACACCTATCATGAAAAAGATTTGAGAGAAATGTTTAACACTGCTGCATTTACAGAATAAGGGACACAGCGCGGGAAACAGGGTCTGTCATAGCTTGGCGTCTTCCAAGGGGGCAAACCCATGTGAAGCCAAAGGACCTCCCCTTCTTACCTTTCTGTGACCCTTCCAGTTTCTGTTCTCTGATACAACCTGTTAGGATGCTATGCTCAAATGGCCCCTTCCTTGAGACTGTTTAAATCCCAATTAAATAGCTCCCCTGAGGGTGCTTCACAAGCGCAGTTTTGGTGCAGTTTTAATGCGCTCCATTAGACTGCCTTTACTACCAGCAAGCTTTTTGCACTAATCTAAACTGTTTGGAAAGTGATGAATCTCAATATAAATGAACTGTAATATAAAAAACTAGGGCATTAAACGCCCGGGAGACACATTTAATGTGACTAAAAAAGGGGTTTAAATATAGTATGATGATGTGCACCTCCAAAGCAATCCCTATTTAGGGGTGTTTTCA
Source organism: Phyllomedusa bahiana (assembly GCA_025379985.1). Classification (NCBI taxonomy): domain Eukaryota; kingdom Metazoa; phylum Chordata; class Amphibia; order Anura; family Hylidae; genus Phyllomedusa; species Phyllomedusa bahiana. The sequence continues at coordinate 83,946 of JAODAL010015315.1, forward strand.
TCACTAAAAATGTAGTATGCGCCCCGTTTCACAATGTGCCTCGATAGGAACATTACATACACTAGTAATTATACACTTTACCCAGCGATTGTGAAATGCACCTTTTTAGGCGCATTAAAGGGGTTTTCTCACTACAAAGATCATGTCTCAGATTATGGGGCAGTAAAAATAAGCATTTTGTAATTGGGTTGCATTACCTAAATCCTTGTATGTAGATATGAGCTTTTTTTTTGGCATCTGTTTTTTATATTGCTGCGCTATCGGGACACCCCCTTTTTCTTTGATTGGCTGGGTTTTGGGAAAAGCCCCGGGGGATTATGCCCTGGAATGCCCCGTGCTGCGATTGGGGGCCTGCACCTCGGTTTACTTCTTTCTAGCGTTAAAACCCAAAGTC
>JAODAL010015316.1:0-84337 GCA_025379985.1 Phyllomedusa bahiana
ACGGGGAAGGGGCACAGCGCATCCTATCCACGACTTATCGGCACGCCCTGGACATGGGGGCGGTAACGCAAAGCGCACCCCCTACCACACTATTTTTCCCCAGCAGGGGCCTGGACTTTGGGGAATGGTAAGCACGCCCCACCCCTACCACTGACTCTATCCGAGCAGTGACCTGGACATAGGGGACGGTAACGCACAGCGCACTCCTACCACAATGACTCACCAGCAGCCCGGGACATTGCGGCGGTAACGCAAGCGCATCCTACCACAGACTCTTCGAGCAGCGACCTGGACATGGGGGACGGTAACACAGCGCACCCCTACCACAAGACTTACCCGAGCAGGGGACTGGACATGGGGGCGGTAACCACACGCATCCCCCACCGACTTTTCCCGGCGCGACCTGGACATTGGGGACGGTAACGCACAGCGCACTCCTATCACACTGACTCTATCCGAGCAGCGACCTGGACATGGGGGACGGTAACGCACAGCGCACTCCTATCACACTGACTCTATCCGAGCAGCGACCTGGACATTGGGGACGGTAACGCACAGCGCACTCCTATCACACTGACTCTATCCGAGCAGCGACCTGGACATTGGGGACGGTAACGCACAGCGCACTCCTATCACACTGACTCTATCCGAGCAGCGACCTGGACATTGGGGACGGTAACGCACAGCGCCGACGTCAATTCGGTTTCCAGAGGTGGCACTCACATGTGCTGGAGCAGCAGACGGCGGCTCAGGGGACAACTATGATTTCAATTCAGAACTCAGTGTCATGGGTGAAAAGATATCCTAATTATTTGCCCACCAGGTGACATCACTAACCTCCCCTGATAATCTGCCTGCCTCGCCCGCCCGGAGGTTTGCCCTTGACTCACTCAGCAGCTGCACACACTCGTTGTGCAGCTGCCGGTACAGGGAGAGGCAGGACTGATCGCTCCCGTCCTGCCTTCTCCCCTGTATCAGCGTCGCAGGGGGGCGCACGGCTTTCACCGCGCCCCCTGCGACGCTGGGATCTCCTGGGGCTGCAGCCTCTGCGCGGACCAGGAGATCTCTGGGAGCTGCGTGACAGCATAAGCGGCGTGAGGACGTCATCACGCCACTGACACTGCTCTGCAGCTCCCAGACCTGGACGCGGGGACCGTGGGATTGTGGCAAGGTGAGAATTTTTTTTAATTTCATCAATAGCTGCTACCTGGCTCTGGGGGCACTGCCTGGCTACATGGGGGCCCCGCCGGGCTACACGGGGGGGCACTGCCGGGCTACAAGGGGGCACTGCCTGGCTACATGGGGACACTCCCTACCTACAAGGGGGGCACTGCCTGGCTACAAGGGGACACTGCCTGGCTACATGGGGACACTCCCAACCTACAAGAGGGCACTGCCTGGCTACAAGGGGGCACTTCCTGGCTACCTGGGGGCACTACCTGGCTACATGGGGGTGCTGCCTGGCTACATGGGGGCACTACCTGGCTACAAGGGCACTACCTGCCTATAGGGGCATCTACCTGGCTATAGGGGCACTACCTGACTATATGGGCTTCTAACTGACTATATGGGCATCTACCTGGCTATAAGGGACTACTACCTGACTATAGGGGCATCTACTTGGCTATAAGGGACTACTACCTGACTATAGGGGCATCTGACTATAGGGGCATCTATCTGACTATAGGGGCATCTACCTGACTATAGGGGCATCTACCTGACTATAAGGGCATCTGACTATAGGGGCATCTATCTTACTATATGGGATCTCCAAAAAAATAGGGGGGATATCTACTACATGGGCAAACTACCCCGGGTATAGGGGGCTTTCTCCCCGGGGGTATAGGGGGATCTGCCTGGAATTAGGGGCCCCTACCTTTCCCAAAGGGGTATCTACCCCGGGTTTTAAAAGGGGCACTAACCCGACTATGGGGGATCCCACCTGGCTTAAGGGGGCTACTAAACCCCGCTACAAGGGCAATACATGGCTACAGGACTTCTATTTTGGGTACCCGGGGGACTTGGGCTGGCTACCTTTGGTTACTACCTGGGACCATAAAAGGTGCTAAGATGGGGAGTTTGTATAGAGATAGGAATTGGTTTGGGGAAAGCTGAAAAAGGGAGAGTCTAATATGTTTGTTTTGTTTAAAATTTTTCAGTGGAAAAGTCCGGGGGTGTGTCATGGGGGTTTTGGGGGGAGATGGGGGAAGAAGAAGAAAAAAAGAGAAAAACTCTTCAAGACCCCTCTCCTGTGAGTCACTAAATAAAATTTACTGTAATCATTTAAATGTCTGCAGAGCCTGGGGTACAGTGGTAAACCACCACTGTATGGCAATGTATGTGGTAAAAAATTGGTTGGAGTATAATGGTTTGTTTCAGTAATGGTCAGTTTGTATTATTCAGTCCAATTGCTTGGGGGGGATTGGGTCTTAGAGGACAAGATCTTTTTTAGCCGGGACCTGGTTTTTTTGTAGCGATAATTTTTATGGTAACTTATGACCCAAAATCTATAAATTGTATATTTGCAGATTGTGGTAAAGCTTTTGTATAATTTTTATTTGGTTTGAAAGAGGGTGCAAAAGTGTCGCAAAAATGTTATGGGGGGCGGGGGGGGGGGGGGGGCAAAAATTTTTTTCACCTCGCCCTGAAAAGCAAAATTTGCCTAGGAAAAGGCCCTGCTCCCTATTGACATCAACAGTCCTTCCCCCCAAAAAGCCCCCCCCTCACTGTGGGACATATCCCTCCCTCCCCAAAAATAAAACTACCTCCTCACTGTTTTACATCAACAGTCCTCCCCAGATAAGCCCACCTACTTACTGTGTGACATCATCATCCTCCCAGAAAGCCCACCTCCTACTGTGTTACAACAAACAGTCCTCCCCCGAAAACCAATCCTCACTGTGGACATCTTTATCCTCCCAGATAAGCTCACCCCTCACTGTGGGACAAACTCAGTCCTCCCCCAAAAAGGGCCCCCTCCTCACTGGTGAAATCAAACCCTTTCCCCCCAGATAAGCCACCACCTCACTGTGTGACAAACATCCCCCGCTCCCCGATAAGCCCCTCCCACAGTGTGACATCATCAGTCCTCTCCCGATAAAACTCACCTTTCCCCACTGTGTGACTCATCAGTTTCCCCTTAGATAACCCCTCCTCACGGTGAAATTTATCAGTCCTCTCCCCGATAACCACCTCCCTCACTGTGGGGAAAAATCCCCAGCCCTCTCCGATAAAACCCACCTCCCCACTTTTGTGACAACATCTTTCCCTCCAGAAAAGCCCCTCCTACGTGTGACATCAAACCCTTTCCCCCCAATAAGCCAAACCCCCTCAAAATTTTTGACATATATTTCCCCCCCAGATAAGGCCCCCCTCCTCAAGTTGCATCATCATTTCCTCTCCAGATAAAACTACCCCCACTGTGGTTGGGCATCATCATCCTCTCCAGATAAAACCCACCCTCACTGGTGAAATCATCCCGTCCTCCTCAGATAAGCCCCCCCCTCCGTGTGACATCATTAAACCCCCCTCCAGATAAGCCCACCTCCTCACTGGTGGGGCAAAAATCAGGGCCCTCCCCGATAAGGGCCCCCCCTCACTGTGTGAATAAACATTCCCCCCCCGTAAGCCAAACCTCCTCCTGTGTGGGCAAACATCATCCCCCCCCAGTAAGCCACCCCTCATGGGGTGTCATCATCAGTCCGCCCCAGATAAGCCACCTCCTCACTGTGTGACATCATCATTCCTCCCCAGATAAAACCACTTCCCCCACTGTTGACATCATAGTCCTCCCCCAAAAAAGCCAAACCCCCCACCGGTGTGACATCATCAGTCCTCCCCAGATAAGCCCACCTCCTCACTGTGACATCATCAGTCCTCCACAGATAAGCCCCCCTCCTCACTGTGTGACAAAATTTAGTCCTCCTAAAATAAAACCCCAAACCCCCCCACGGGGACTTTATCATTTTCCCCAATAAGCCCCACCCCCCTCACTGGTGACATCATCAGTCCGCCCCAGATAAGCCCCCTCCTCACTGTGTTCATATCAGTCCTCCCCCGATAAAAACCCCCTCCCACTGTGTGACATCATCCCGTCCTCCCAAAAAAACCCACCTCCCCACTGTTTTGACATATCCCGTCCTCCCCAGATAAGCCACCTCCTCACTGTGTGACATCATCAGTCCTCCCCATATAAGGCCCCCAAATCACTGGTGACATCATCAGTCCTCCCCCGATAACCCCCTTTTTCACCGTGTGACAAACATCAGTCCCCCCCCTTGATAAGCCCAACCTTTCCTCACTGTGTGACACAACAGTCCCCCACGATAAGGGCCCCCCCCCCTCACTGTGTTACATCAATCAGGCCTCCCCCGATAAGCCCCCTCCCACGTGTGACATCATCATTACTCCCCAGATAAGCCCACCTCCCACAAGGTGACATCATTTGTCCCCCCCCTAGATTTAAAACCCCCCCCTCCTCACTGTGTGACAAAACATCCCGTCCCCCCTCCCTTTTTAAGGGCCCCCCTCATCGGTGACATCATCAGTCCTCCCCAGATAAGCCACCTCCTCACTGTGTGACAACAACATCCGCCCCAGATAAAAACCCACCTCCTCACTGTTTTGAATCCAAACGTCCCCCCAGATAAGCCACCTCCTCACTGTGTGACATCCCCAGTGAAAGCCACAAGCAAGTCGTTTGGGCCTCTTTGGGGACCATCCCAAAGGGTCAGAAGCCCCCCAACTTTTTTTGGTTGGGAGCCCTTCCCTAAGGGGTTTTAAAATGAACTTTGAGCCATTAAAGGGGCATTTTTGAAAAGGGGGAGAGGCCCCCAAAAAAATTTGGGCAATTTGGGCACCATCAAATACCCCCAAAAATCTCAAAATTTTGGGAAAAGGTTTTTCAGAGGGGATGAAAATTTATCCAATGTGGCCAAAGTGATGAGAGGTTTGTGGCTTTTTTTGGGGGGCGGGGTTAAAGGGTTTGGGGGATATTGGGAGTATTGGGAGATATGGCCACCATGTTTATAGGGGGTAGTGTTTGGATTTGGCCAGTTTGGGTATACTTGTGATCCCCGCTCTATCAAGATGCGTGGACATGTGAAGGACGCCTCTTCTTCTGTTGAGTTCCTGAAGGATCAGAGGTCAGGCTTGTGGGGATTGAAGTATTGGGAGATGTGGCTACCATACAAGTGTATTGGGTGGCTAGTCATTTGGATTTTGTTGGTTTGGGTCACTTGATATAACCCCCTGTACATTCGTGTTCGGCTCCACTGAGGTGCATGGACACGTGAAGGACGCCTCCTCTTCTGTTGACTTACTGGACGGATTGGGAGTTGGGCTTGTGGTGACTCAAGTATTTGGAGATGTGGCCACCACACATGTGTATTGGGTGGCTAGTCATTTGGATTTGGTTTGTTTGGGTCACATCACATAACCCCCATACATCCGTGTTCCAGCCCCACCAAAGTGCATATTATGAAGGACTTCTCTTCTTCTGTTGACTTACTGGAAGGGTTGGGAGTTGGGCTTGTGGGGATTAAAGTATTGGGAGATGTGGCCACCATGTGTATTGGGGGGTAGTCATTTGGATTTGGTTGGTTTGGGTCACATCACATAACCCCTGTACAGCCGTGTTCCAGCGCCACCAAGGTTCATACTATGAAGGACTTCTCTTCTTCTGTTGACTTACTGGAATGATTGGGAGTCGGGCTTGTGTGGATTAAAGTATTGGGAGATGTGGCCACCATACATGTGTATTGGGGGATAGTCATTTGGATTTGGTTGATTTTGGTCACATCACATAACCCCCGTACATCAGTGTTCCAGCTCCACCAAGGTGCATATTATGAAGGACTTTTCTTCTTCTTTTGACTTACTGGAAGGGTTGGGAGTTGGGCTTGTGGGGACTCAAGTATTGGGAGATGTGGCCACCATACATGTGTATTGGGGGTAGTCATTTGGATTTGGTTGATTTTGGTCACATGACATAAGCCCCCCCCCATACATCAGTGTTCCAGCTCCACCGAGGTGAATGGACATGTGACGGACGCCTCTTCTTCTGTTGACTATCTAAACTGTGTCTACACTTTGCGCCGTGGCTCGAGCTGATGGCTGGCAGCTTCCCAGAGCTTCTGTAGTTTAGACAAATCAAATTTATTCAGATTCTGGTGGAGGAGATGAATGGTTGAAACAATATCTGCTGATAATTTTACAGTGATGATCTTTTCTTGTCTACGAGATCCGAGGAGCTTTGTACATTTTCCATCTGAGGATGTGGAACAAATCATTGGTTCAGTCATAGGGGGAGTAAGTCACTTAAAGGGGAAGTCCACTTTTCAAGTGTAAGTTGTTTAGATATATGAATACACTGCATTGGTTGGGTCCATGAACCGGGACCTCCCTGATCATCTTGGCTTCTCCTTCAGCTCTGGTTGGTTTTTCACCTCATTTCACCCTGATCACAGATTTATTGGATGAAATATTTTAAACAAACTTAAAAAAATACATATAATCGTTGTCATCCTCCATCTTTAATAATCCTCTTGTTTTCAAATCCAAACTTCTGTGCAGGTTTATTTCTTACTATAACTCTACAGTGGTCACTGATACAGAGCTCCGAATCCCCAGCACAGGCGTAGCACAGTATGCTGCCACCACTAGGGGAGCTGTGCCCGGCTCACTGTATAACACTAAGCAGTAAGCACTAAGCACCTTGACAAAGGGGATGTTCCCCCGAAATGGCGTGTAATCTTCTCCTCCCAACTTCCAGGGAGGATGCAGGCTGTTACGCATTTCATGTAAAACCCCCTCAAAAGACAAAGTAGGCGTTCCCTCCGTCTGGAGACAAAAAAGGATTCAATCTCCAGAGGAGAAAAGCCTTCTTCACTATGAGAACTGTGACTCTATGGAATTGCCGCCCAAGGAGTTGGTCACAGCAGGAAGAGACAAGGGTTCAGGAAAGGCTTAGTTACCACTCACTACTAAATAATACTAATACTTATGGAGCTGGATAAAACATCCGGGTCCAGTCTGGATCAGGAATGAAATCTTCCTTATGGGCAGATTGGTTTTTTCCTCATGGATTCCACAGTCTTCATCAATTACCTCTTCCTTAACCCACATTCTCCCCACCTTGGTTGTTAGCCAAGGATCAATAGTATGGGTGCAACGAAAATAAAGAAATAAACATGATTTTATTGATTTAATTTTTTTTTTTTCGTTACCTCCATATTATTATTCATTTTATATACACATCGGGCCAACTTCTGTAGTGTTATAATTTGATTTCGGCCATGTACAGTTTTATTTCAGATTGCATTAGAAAACCCATAGGAGCGTCGCTCGCTCTCCAATTGGTCCAAATAACGGCGCCTCTTTTAACTTAGCCAATCACAGAGCGTGCTCAGAATTTCTTTTCCCCATAGAACTCTATGAGAAAGCAGCTCACGCTCTGATTGGCTAAGCTGGACGAGCCCCCGCCACTTCAACCAATCAGCTCGTTTCTGCATTTTTACTGTATTTTGAACTGTCCCGCCTTTGAATATGATTGGTCAATTTTTCTCCATAGGATATAATGGGACATTGTCGCTCCTATTCTGATTGGTCAATTCTCCTCCATAGGTTATAATGGGACATTGTCGCTCCTATTCTGATTGGCTGGTTTATGCCGACCAATGAGAATAGCTTAAACAATTTGAATTACTGTATTTCCCGGCAATTCTCTATATTGCAATTCCCTATGTAGCGCCGGTCTCGGCGACAAACGCGTTGTTCGGGTTTTTAACTGCTTTATTTGTAAAGAAGGGTTCTGCTCTTTATCTGATAATGTTTTACACTTAATAAAAATCATTTTTTGATTAATACTTCATGCCGCACGGCGCTGAGCGCCGAGATTTCAGAGCGCCCATCTCTCCATAGACTATAATGGGAGAAGTAGCTCGCGCTCTGATTGGCTGGGATATCCAAGCCACCGCTAGCTCAGCCAATCAGCTCTTTTCTGTCTTTTTACTGTATTTTGAATTATCCTGCCGTGGATTCTGATTGGTCAATCCTTCACCATAGGTTTTAATGGTTCACTGTCGCTCCTATTCTCATTGGTCAATTCTCCTCCTTAGGATATAATGGGCCACTGTCGCTCCTATTCTGATTGGCCGGTTTATGCCGACCAATGAGAATAGGTTTCAGAATTTGAATTACTGTATTTCCCAGCAATTTCCAATATCATAATTCTTGATATTGCGCCGTTCTAGAGTTTTGGAAAGTGGTTTTTTTTTTTAATTATGTTTATTTTTTACGTTCAGCTCTTTTCTGACACTGTTTTCCGCCTTTATAAAGGCGATTTTTTCGGAATCATACTCCTGCTGCACGGAGCGGAGCGCCGAGATTTCTGTCGCGATCTTCTATCTGCTTCCTCGCATGTTCCGATCCTGCTTCACTTCGCCGCCGCCGGAGCATTTAGACCAAAAAAAACCAGGTCTGCCTGTCGGAGCTGCCGAGCGCTGCAATGCGCCGCACTTTGCCGACTTGCCATCGTACATGCCTCGGAGTTTTCGAGCGCGCCGCGTCCCGCCCCGGGACGCCTACCCTGCGCCCACACCGCGCCCACTGCCCGCCCCTTCATGCGGGGCGCAGCTGAAAGTGGCGAACACTGCGCCTAACACCGCATCCCTGCGTCCGACAGCGGGATTCGGGCTGGTAGGCGCAGTATACGCCAAAAAACAGGGGAAAAGCCCGTTCATACATGTCGCCCTTTGATTTTGCAATATGGACACTGTATATTGTTGTAGTTCAGCACTGTATGGGCACAGTGTGGCCCTTTTATTTAGATACTGTACATTACTCTTATTTGGAAACTGAAATGCATTGTTGGGGCACTTTATGGCATTATTATTTGGACCCTGTATGGAGTTGTTTGACACTATGATATTGCAGTCTGGGCATCTCTATATGTTATGCACTGAATGTCGTTGTTCTTTGGGCACCGTGTAGCTTTTTTTCAGACTGTATTCCAGCGCTGTTTGTCATTGTTTCCCATGCATGGAGTGTCACTGGTTTTTATGCACTGTTATGTGGACACTGAGCTGCAGTATAAAGATCTGCATGGTGTGATTGTGCACTGTGCTGCAGTATAAAGCGCTGCATGGTGTGATTGTGCACTGTGTGGTGGTATTAAGCGCTGCATGGTGTGATTGTGCACTGTGTGGCGGTATTAAGCGCTGCATGGTGTGATTGTGCACTGTGTGGCGGTATTAAGCGCTGCATGGTGTGATTGTGCACTGTGTGGCGGTATTAAGTGCTGCATGGTGTGATTGTGCACTGTGTGGCCAGTGGCGGTATTAAGCGCTGCATGGTGTGATTGTGCACTGTGAGGCGGTATTAAGCGCTGCATGGTGTGATTGTGCACTGTGTGGTGGTTTTAAAGTGTCATTGTGTGAGTGCACTGTTGGGGTGGTATTAAGCGCTGCAGGGTGTGATTTGACTGTGGGGCGGTAAAGCGTTGCATGGTGTGACTGTGCACGGTGGCGGTTTTAAGCGCGCATGGTATGATTGTGCCTTTTCGCAGTATAAGCGTGCTGGTGTGTGGGGCATGTGTGGTGGTATTAAGCGTGTTGTGTGATTGTGCACTTGTGGCGGTAAAAAGGCTGCATGTTTGACTGTGCACTGTGTGGGGGTATAACGCTGCATGGTGGACTGTGACTTGGGCGGTATTAAGTGCTGCATTAGATTGTGCACTTTGTGGGGTTTTTGGGCCGGGGTGTGATTGTGCACTGTGCTGTGTTCCCCCCCACGCTGGTGTATTGTCACGTGCTGCAGTATAAAGCACTGCGGGGGTGATTGTGCACGTGTGGCGGTTTTAAAGCGCTGCTTGTGTGATTGGCACTGTGTGGTGGTATTAAGCTGCGGGTGTGATTGTGCTTGGGGGGTGGTTTTTAAGCGCTGTGGTGTGATTGTGCACTGTGCTGCAGTATAAAGTGCTGCATGGTGTGATTGTGCACTGTGTGGCGGTAAAAGGCTGCTGGGTATTGTCCCTGTTGGTGGTATTAAGACTGCATGTGTGATTGTGCCTTGCTGCAGTAAAAAAGCGTGCAGGGTGGATTGTGTACGGTGGTGGTACTAAGGCTGGGGTGTGATTTCATTGTGGGCGGTATTATCACTGCACTTATATGAAACCCAAAACCAAAACAGGGGACCTGACAGGTGCTTATGATACATCAAAGCTGAAGCTATCAGACTCCTCTCCATGGTTAGAGCAGTGGATCCATCCTGAATGTGAGCGCCTTGTACGGTGACACCCGGCTGCCATGAACTGCGGTGACGGCCATTACCGCGGTAAAAACCGTGTCACTCGGGGCCCCTTTATCTTATAAAGGGTATTTTCTCCGGGAGATGTTGCCGGCGCCGAGTCTGTCTTGTCTTTTTTTGGCTTAGATGTGACAAGATTGTGTCTGTAAATGCAAACAGATGCCGTTGAGTTACTGAAACCCCAAACAGGTAATGCTTTTTCTTCAAATTTAATATATTATTCACTTTTGAATATTTAGACATTAATAGCAGATATAGCAGTAATCAAGGCACACTTATTCAGTTTAAAGTCGTTAGATTAAATGTAGAAGAGCGGGGACGAGGAACGAGCCAAGTAAGCCAAACGTACTCCAGATTTTCCCAGAACACGCAACGTTTTGGGGGAAAAACGCCCCCTTCCTCGCTTGAGGAAGGGGCGTTGTCCCCCAAACGTTGCGTGTTCTGGGCAATTGGAGTATGCTTGGCTTTACTTGGCTCGTTTCCCCGTGGCTCCGCTATTTTCTAATTTAATCCCAACAGGACTTTAAGGGCTGAGTAAGGGCCTTGATTATGCTAATCTGTATTAATGTCTAAAAATCAAATGTGAATAATATATTAAATTTGAAAAAAAAAACATACCCCGTTTGGGACTTGCAGTAACCACACGGCTCTGTTTGCATTTTGGGGACTTAATTTGTGTAGGTGGGGTCCTACTGTAGGTGAATGGCACCGGGCCCAGTTCCTAGTGCATTTTGTTGTTTTTCTTTTTAAGATTGTGTCTGTCCCACAGCTTGGCTCTCTTCTCCCCTCCATGAGCTGAATCCCCTCCCTGGGAAACAGAGTATGAAAGTAACCTGACAAATAATTCATGCTCAGCAGTTTCCTCTCTGATGGAATTTACAATCAGGTTTTTATTTATTGTATTTTTTTTTTTGGGGGGGGGAGGTTGTGACAATTTTTTTCCTTTAGAAAAGTCAGAAGAGATTTTTTTCCGGGAATGAATTCTGATGGAGCGTCCCCGAGGGGCGCCCATTCTGGATTTATTTATACAATGTAGCGGGTTACGGGGACGGAGATCATTTCTGGGAGGTGAAGGGTTCGGACGCTGCCGGCCTCCCGTCCACAGGCTGCAGCGGTGGTTACCAGTAATCACACACTAAGACTTCACACAACGGATGCTCGCACCTCTTATATTTTCCATTTTTGTAGGAATAAATAAGATCTAAAGCAACATTTTGGAGCATTTCTGGACGGAGACGGTTTCAAATTCTCTGGGCAGTTTACAGTTGGCCACTAGGGGAAGGATTTCAGCCTTTGTCATTAATGATTGTAACTAATATAATATTGTTGTGTTTATTTATATATCGCCACTATATACCACAGCGCTGTACAGAGATTGTCATTATTCACATTGCTTCCTGTCCACATGGGGGCTCACAGTCTAAATTCAAGATTATCTGAATGCTTTTGGAGAGTGGGGGGAAAACTGGAGGAAACCCAGGGAGAGCATACAAACTCCATGCAGATGTTGTCCTTGAACCCAGGACCTCGGCACTGCAAGGCAATAATGCTAACCACTGAGACACCTTGCTGCCCATAATAACCACTCAGCCACCATGCTGTACTGTGCTAACCACTGAGACATTGTGTAGTACTCTGTTAACCACTGAGCCACCGTGCTGCCAATACTAACTACTCAGCCACTGTGCTAACCAATGAGCCACCATACTGTCTACACTAACCACTGAGCCACCATACTTTCTACACTAACCACTGAGCCACCATACTTTTTACACTAACCACTGAGCCACCATACTGTCTACACTAACCACTGAGCCACCATACTGTTTACACTAACCACTGAGCCACTATACTGTCTATACTAACCACTGAGACACCATACTGTCTATACTAACCACTGAGCTACCATAATGTCCGACCCCCACTAACCAATGAGACTCCATACTGTCTAAACTTATCACTGAAGCCACATACTGTCTAACTAACCACTGAGACCCATACTGTCTACCCTAACCACTGAGCCCCCATACTGTCTACAATACACAATGACGAACAATATACTGTCTATACTAACCACTGAGACACCCATACTGCTTTACTAAACCACTGAGCTATTTCTGTCTACACTAACCACTGAGCCACCATACTGTCTACACTAACCACTGAGCCACCGTGCTGCCAATACTAACTACTCAGCCACTGTGCTAACCAATGAGCTACCATACTGTCTACACTAACCACTGAGCCACCATACTGTCTACACTAACCACTGAGCCACCATACTTTCTACACTAACCACTGAGCCACCATACTTTCTACACTAACCACTGAGCCACCATAATTTCTATATTAACCACTGAGCCCACCATACTTATACACTAAACCACGGAGCACACCATTACTTTCGTACACTAACCACTGTAGGACACCATACTGTTAAAACTAACCATGTGAGAACCCATATTGTCTAAATATGTACTGAGAAAAACAATAACTGTCTACACTAACCACTTGAGCCACCATACTCTCTACACTAACCCCTGATCCACCATACTGTCTACACTAACCCATGAGCCACCATTACTGTTCTACCATATCGCACTGAGACACCATTATGTTACACTAACACTGAGCATAACCTACTGTCTTACACTAACCACTTGAGCACATTACAGTCCTACACTAACCACGAGACAACATACTGTTACCAATAACACCTGAGCAACCATTTCTATACACTAACAATGAGACTCCTACTGTCAAAACTAACCAATGAGACACCATACTGTCTACACTAACTACTGAGACACCATACTGTCAAAACTAACCAATGATACACCATACTTTCTACACTAACCACTGAGACACCTTTTACTTCAAACTACCCAATGAAGTTCACCTTACTGTCTACACTAACACTGAGACACACAAACTGGCTATCACTAACACTGAGACACCATACTGTCAAAACTAACCACTGAGACACCATACTGTCAAAACTAACCACTGAGACACCATACTGTCTACACTAACCACTGAGCTACAATATGTCCTACTATAACCACTGAGCTACCTTTTACTTGTTCTACACTCAACCACTGAGGGGAACACCTTAACTGTCAAAACTAACCACTGAGACACCATACTGTCTACACTAACCACTGAGACACCATACTGTCTACACTAACCACTGAGACACCATACTGTCAAAACTAACCAATGAGACACCATACTGTCTACACTAACCACTGAGCCACCATACTGTCTACACTAACCACTGAGACACCATACTGTCAAAACTAACCACTGAGACACCATACTGTCTACACTAACCACTGAGACACCATACTGTCTACACTAACCACTGAGCTACCATACTGTCTACACTAACCACTGAGCCACCATACTGTCAACAATACTAACCCACTGAGTCACCAATACTTTTCTACACTGATTTACTGAGCCACCATACTGTCTACACTAATACTGAGCCACCCATTACTATCATAACTAACCACTGAGCCCATACTGTCTACACTAACCACTGAGACAACCATACTGTCATTACACTAACAACTGACCCACCATACTGTCTACCACTAACCAACTGAGACCCCATAATGTCTACACATAACCACTGAGCTACCATATGTATACACTAACCACTGTGGCCCTACCATACTGTCTCACTTAACCACTGAGCCACACATAATGTCTACACTAACACTGCAGGACACCATACTGTCTAAACTAACCACTGAGCAGCATACTGTCAAAAAACTAACAATGAGACACATACTGTCTCTAAACTAACTACTTGAGACACCCAACTGTCAAACCTAACCAATGAGACACCCCATACTGTCTACTCACTAACCACTGAGACACCATACTGTCTACACTAACCAATGAGCCACCATACTGTCTACACTAACCACTGAGAGACACCATACTGTCTACACAACACGGAGGACACCCATACTGTCAAAACTTACACATGAAGACACATACCGTCCTACATAACCAACTTGAGCCACCATACTGTCTACACTAACCACTGAGACACCATACTGTCAAAACTAACCACTGAGACACCATACTTTCTACACTAATTACTGAGCCACCATACTGTCTACACTAACTACTGAGCCCACCATAACTAATCTACACTTTCCACTGGAGCCACCCCATACTGTCTTCACTAACCACTGAGCCACCGTACTGTCTACACTAACCACTGAGCTACCATACTGTCTACAATAAACCATTTGAGACACCAACTGTCTACACTAACAAATGACGCACACCATACTGTCTACACTAACCACTGAGACACCATACTGTCTACACTAACCACTGAGACACCATACTGTCTACACTAACCACTGAGACACCATACTGTCTACACTAACCACTGAGACACCATACTGTCTACACTAACCACTGAGCCACCATACTGTCTACACTAACCACTGAGCCACCATACTGTCTACACTAACCACTGAGCCACCATACTGTCTACACTAACCACTGAGCCACCATACTGTCTACACTAACCACTGAGACACCATACTGTCTACACTAACCACTGAGCCACCATACTGTCTACACTAACCACTGAGCCACCATACTGTCTACACTAACCACTGAGACACCATACTGTCAAAACTAACCAATGAGACACCATAACCTTTACCAACTAACTTACTGAGCCACATACTGTCAACACAAAACACTGAGCCACCATACTTATCTCCACTAACCACTGAGACACCATATGCTCTACAATAACCACATGAAGCCAACGTACTGTTACACTAACCACTGGCTACCATACTGACTACACTAAACACTGAGAACACCAATTACTGTCTAAACCTAACCAATGAGCCCACCCCATGCTGTCTACACCACCCACAGAGACACCATACTGTCTACACTAACCCCTGAGCCACCATACTGTCTACACTAATTACTGAGCCACCATACTGTCTACAAACTAACCAACTGAGCAACAATACTGTCTACACTAACATTTGAGCTACCATACTGTCTACACAACCATGAGCCTCCATACTGTCTACACAACCCCCCACCCCCCTAACCACTGAGACACCATAACTGTCATAACTAACTCTGATGTCACCATACTTTTACACTAAATTACTGAGCCACCATACGTTCTACACTAACCACTGAGCCACCATACTATCCTACACAACCACTGGAGCCCACCATTACTGTCTCACTAACAGCTGAGCCCACCGTACTGTCTACACTAACCACTGAGGACACCATACTGTCTACACTAACAATGAGCCACACCATGCGGTCTACACTACACCACTGAGAAACCCATACTGTCTTACATAAACACTGAGACAACATACTGTCTCTCACTAATTACCTGAGCCACCACTACTGTCTAAACTAACCACCTGAGCATCCATACTGTCTACACTAACCAACTGAGATACCATATGTCTACACTAACCACTGAGCACCATACTGTCCTACACTAAACACTGAGCGTACCATACTGTTACCACTCAACAACTGAGAAACCATACTGTCTACACTAACCACTGAGCCCACCATACTGTCTACATAACCACTGAGCCCTCAATACTGCTCTTTACTAAAACCACTGAGGCTACCATTTACTGGCTATACACTAATCACTGAGCCACCATACTGTCTACACTAACCACTGAGCCACCATACTGTCTACACTAACCACTGAGACACCATACTGTCTACACTAACCACTGACACACCATACTGTCTACACTAACCACTGAGCCACCATACTGTCTACACTAACCACTGAGCCACCATACTGTCTACACTAATCTCTGGGACACCCATACTTTCTACATAACCACTGAGGACACATACTGTCTATACTAACACTGAGCCCCATACTGTCTTCACTAACCACTGAGACACCATACTCTGTCTCACTAAACCACTCGAGCCACCCTACTGTCTACCTAACCACTTGAGACACCATACTGTCTATCCTAACCACTGAGACACCCATAACTGTCTACAATAATCACTGAGCAACCATACTGTCTACACTATCACTGGAGCCACCACCATACATTTCTACACACCCAACCACTGAGACACCATACTGTCTACACTAACCACTGAGACACCATACTGTCTACACTAACCACTGAGCAACCATACTGTCTACACTAACCACTGAGACACCATACTGTCTACACTAACCACTGAGCAACCATACTGTCTACACTAACCACTGAGACACCATACTGTCTACACTAACCACTGAGTCACTGTACTGCCCATACTAACCACAGAGTCCCTGTGCTGCCCATACTAACTCTTGAGCCACCATTCTGCTAATCTAACTAGTCAAGCACTTCCTGTCATCTGTACATCGTGGGTTGGAATTTTTAAAGTAGAAAAGGTTGAAAAAAGACAAAAGTCCATCAAGTCCAATATATAACTCTACTGTGTTGATCCAGAGGAAGGTAAAAACTCTAGGGGTATGTTCACATGGTGTAATGTTGGTCTGCACTTTGGCACGTAACTGCGCTTCAATGCACCCAAAGTACAGGCCAACAATGCGGTAATTCATAGCTCTCATTGCGCACCCGGCGACAGAATGTCTTGTCCAGGCGATTTTATATGGCGTACGACATGAACCAATCAGTGTGAGGCTTCAGAGGTATGTGCTGGCCAGCGTGTTCCTCTGAAGCTGTGGCCGTACAGTGCATGCCCCTATACGCCACATTATAATCATGGGAACATATCCTAATGAGGCGGAGATCAATTGTCGTAATAAAAGAAATTCTTTCCTGACTCCAATCTGGAAATCACCATAAGTCCCGGGATCAACCTCCCATCTTCAAAATCTACTGCCCATAACCAATACTGTACACAATATCCCATGTGTGGCCCCTCTAGTGATCTGTATAGAGGTGACTATGTCCTTATACACAGGGAACAATACTCGTACACAATATCCCATTGTGTGGCCTCTAATGATCTGATATAGAGGTGACTATGTTCCTTCTTACACAGGAGCCAGTATGTACACAAATATATCCCATGTTTTGGCCCCACTAGTGATCTGTATAGAGGTGACTATGTCCTTATACAAAGGGACAGTACTGTACAATAAATATCCAATGTGTGGCCACCTTAGTGATCTGGTATTAGAGGTGACTATGTCCATATACACAGGGACCAGTACTGTAACAAATCCATGTGTGGCCCCTGTAGTGATCTATATAGAGGTGACTATGTCCCCACCCCCCCACCACCTCTCGTTATAACAGGGGCAGTACTGTACACAATATCCCATGTGTGGCCCCTCTAGCTCGACTCTGTTATGAGGTGACTATGTCTCATATACAGGGGCACAGTACTGTTACACAATATCCATGTGTGCGGACCCCACTAGTGTATCTGTATAGATGGTGACTACGTCCCTTATACACAGGGGGAACAATACTGTACACAATTAACCCATGTGTGGCCCCTATAGTGATCTGTTATAGAGGTGACCTATGTCCTTATACACAGTAGCCCTATACTGTACACAATATCCCATGTGTGCGCCCCCAATAGTGATCTGTATACAGGGGGCTATGTCCATTTACAACGGGGGCCAAGTACTGACACAATTATCCTATGTGTCGTCACTAGTGATCTGTATCGAGGTGAATATGGTCCTCTATAAAAGAGGCCAGTTACTGTACAAAATATCCCCATGTTTTGGCCCCACACTAGTGATCTGTATAGAGGTGATTATGTCCTTATACATAGGGGACAGTTACTGTACACCATATCCATGTGTGGCCCACTAGTGTTCTGTATAGAAGGTGACTATGTCCTTATACATAGGGCCTGTACTGTAAACAATATCCCATGTGTGGCTCCCACTAGTGATATGTATAGAGGTGAAATATTATCCTTATACACAGGTGGCCAGTACTGTACACAATATCCATTGTGTGGACCTTTCTAGTGATCTTGTATAGAGGTGGACTATGTCCTTATACACAGGAGCCCAGTCACTGTAACAATATACCATGTGGTGGGCCCCCCCCAATAGTTGAACTGTATAGAAGTGACTATGTCCTTATTACACAGAGTCCAGTACTGTACACAACTATCCAATGTGTGGCCCCCACTAGTGATCTGTATAGAGGTGACTATGTACTTATACACAGGGGCCAGTACTGTACACAATATCCTGTGTGGCCACCACTAGTGAATTGTATAGTGCGTGACTATGTCCTTATTACACAGCGGCACCAGTACTAGTACACAATATCCCATGTGTGCGACCCCAGTGCCTGTTATAGAGATGACTAATGTCCTATACACAGGGACCAGTACTGTACACAATATCCCATGTGTGGCCCCCACTAATTGACCTGTATAGAAGGTGACTATTATCCCTTATCACAGGAGCCAAGTACTGTAAACAATAATCCCATGTGTGTCCCCCTAAAGTGATCTGTATAGAGGAGACTATGTCCTTATACACAGGGGCCAGTACTGTACACAATATCCCATGTGTGGCCCCCACTAGTGATCTGTATAGAGGTGACTATGTACTTGTGGGATAGTGGGACAGCCTCCCTGTGTTTTCCAAGCAAAATCCCATGCATAACAGTTGTGAAATATTTATTTGTATTCTACTGTTTGGCCACAAGATGTCGCTATTTCCAGTTTCCAGTATAGGCAAATGAGGGACATGGTATAAGACTGGCACATGTAGCAGCCATTTTAGAAGCTGCTGAGATTCAGAGGAGAACAGACAGACAGAGACTGAGCTAAAAAGGAAGCAGGATTCACAGTTGTTCCAGAGACAGCGGAGAGCCTGACTGTCCATACAGATGCCATAGCAGAGAGCGAGAGAGAACTCCTGGACAAGAAGGACAAGCTGCCAAGATAGAGAGGACTGTCTGCAGCCGGACCATCCACTTCATCCACAAGGATCTGCACCGGAGGACAGGAATTGCCGGCCATCTTTAAGGTACCTCAGCGGATGTGTGCACGCCAACGAGCTCAGGACTGTGAGAAGGCCTGATATTAGTTTAGTTAGTTTAGGCTCAGTTACAGGCCAAAGGATCCTCCTGATCAGGACTTGGAGAGTTTTCTATCGCACCATTAGCTATTTGAACCGGTTCATCTGTGAGGGAAAGTTTGTGTCACGTGCGATTGGGAGGGAAGTGGGTAAATCATTAAAGCTGTGTAAGCTGCTGTGCTGCACCACGAGCCCCTGCAACCGCCACCATACACAATTGTTCCCGTTGGTGATTACGGTATTAAGAAGGTAAGGGGTTATCGGGCTTTCCGAACCCCATGGTTAGGTAAAGCTGCCAGGCATCCAGAGAGTACACTTCTGCCGGCGCGCTGTGCAGCACAGGGGCCCAGGATACGTATTTGTAAATTTGTGTTTGGGGGATCTGTTCACAATCTTGTTCCAGAAAATTCAGTAAAACAAACCGTTGCTGAGCTGGTGTTGGAGTCGTGTTCTTTGTCCGTGACTTCGCTGTATTCCGGAAAACCTGCCCTCGGTACTCGGCTTACATACTTATACACAGGGGCCAGTACTGTACACAATATCCCAGGCTCGGACTGGCCCACTGGGGAATAGGGGAAACACCCGGTGGGCCCCTAAGTATGGCAAGTCTGAAGTTGTTTTTTAACACCATATACATTCTCAGAAGAGGCAAAAAAGCAGGGAAGAGGGTCAAAAAGCAAGAGGCAGAGCACAGGAGGCATGCACAGTCATTTACAGTAGTTGTAGGGTGGGAGACTAAAATAAACTCCACCGGTGGGCCCATACAAACTCAACTGGTGGGCCCCTAGAGTCAACTCCACCTGTGGGCCCTAGGCTCCCCAGTCCGACACTGCAATATCCCATGTGTGGCCCCCACTAGTGATCTGTATAGAGGTGACTATGTCCTTATACACAGGGGTCAGTACTGTACACAATATCCCATGTGTGGCCCCCACCAGTGATCTCTATAGAGGATACTATGTCCGCATTCTCCACAGAGCCCAGTGAGCTGCGGGGCCCCGCGCGGGCTGCCTCTGAACGCCCGGGCCCTCCGGCCCGAGCGTTCAGAGGCAGCGCTGCCCGGAGGTAGCAGAGCGGAGCGCCGATCGCTCCGCACTGCGACTTCCCCCTGCCCGCGCTCTGTGATCACGTGGGCGCGCGCGGTGATGTCACAGAGGCTGCAGGGAGAGCAGCAGAGCGAAGCGAGCGGCGCATCGGGGGAGCGTGGACCGAGGTAAGTAAACTGTTTATTATTTTGCCTGCCTGTATACTCCTAAGCCTCCCTATACACCCCCCAGCCTGTCTATAGACCCACTAAGCCTGCTTATAGACCCCCTAAGCCTACCTATAGACCCCCTAAGCCTGCCTATAGACCCCCTAAGCCTGCCTATAGACCCCTTAAGCCTGCCTATAGACCCCCAGCCTGCCTATAAACCCCACCAGCCTGCCTAGAGACCCCCTAAGCCTGCCTATACGCCCCCCAGCCTGCCTATACGCCCCCCCAGCCTGCCTATAGACCCCCTAAGCCTACCTATAGACCCCCTAAGCCTGCCTATAGACCCCCTAAGCCTGCCTATAGACCCCCTAAGCCTGCCTATACGCCAAAGATGCCCAGTCACCCGCTTCTGCCGGGACTCTCCCGCAAATGGTGGTCATGTCCCGCCCCCCCGGAGAGTCAGCAAAATCTTCCGCTGGGCAGCGCACACAGGTGGTGCTGATCATGAGTATGGACTGATCTGAGGCCGGCGGAGGGTCAGAGGCACCTGACAGCACAATGATGAAGAGCAGCAGAGGATAACACATTACTTTCCGCCAAAGGGCAGCCCTTATCTTATAGCACGGTATCGTCCAGACGCAGCTCACACTGTCAGCAGCAGTACCGGACGCTGGGAGATGCTATCTGATAGTGTGTCTGACAGCTGCACCTCCCAGCGTCTGGTGCTGCTGCCTCCAGTGTGAGCTGCGTCCACTATCTCTGGCCTGTCACTGTCTCTCTGCCCGCTGCACTCCCCCCTCATTCCCCTCCCTTCCCCCTCCTCTCCCCTCCTCCTCACCGAGCAGCGATGAGAGGATGAGAGCGTCTCTCCCTGTCAGTGTTCCTGCCGTCTCCTTCTCGTCGTCGTCGGGCTCTTGCTCCTGAGCCACGGTGAGTGACATCTGAGAGCCGGCCGCAGCCCCATCCCAGCAGCCTTGTATTGCAAGCCCCCAGCTACCTGGATATGGGGGACAGCTACCTTGCTAGTGGGGACAGCTCCCTGGCTATAAGAAGCACTACCAGGCTATAAGGGTGTCAGCTACCTGGCTATAAGAAGCACTACCTGGCTATAAGGGGACAGCTCCCTGGCTATAAGAAGCACTACCTGGCTATAAGGGGACAGCTCCCTGGCTGTAAGAAGCACTACCTGGCTATAAGAAGCACTACCTGGCTATAAGGGGTCAGCTACCTGGCTATAAGAAGCACTACCTGGCTATAAGAAGCACTACCTGGCTATAAGGGGGTCAGCTACCTGGCTATAAGAAGCACTACCTGGCTATAAGGGGACAGCTCCCTGGCTATAAGAAGCACTACCTGGCTATAAGGGGACAGCTCCCTGGCTATAAGAAGCACTACCTGGCTATAAGGGGACAGCTATCTGGCTATAAGAAGCACTACCTGGCTATAAGGGGGACAGCTCCCAGGCTATAAGAAGCACTACCAGGCGATAAGGGGACATCTCCCTGGCTATCAGAAGCACTACCTGGCTATAAGGGGACAGCTCCCTGGCTATAAGAAGCACTACCTGGCTAGTGGGGACAGCTCCCAGGCTATAAGAAGCACTACATGGATATATGGGACAGCTCCCTGGCTATAAGACGCACTACCTGGCTAGTGGGGACAGCTACCTGGCTATAAGAAGCACTACCTGGCTAGTGGGGACTGCTACCTGGCTATAAGAAGCACTACCTGGCTAGTGGGGACAACTACTTGGCTACTGGGGGCACTGCCTGGCTATTGAGGGCAGCGACCTCGCTAGAAGGTGGCAGCAACCTGACTACAGGAGGCTACTACCTGGCAAACAGTGTTCAAATAGAGCACTGAGATATCTACTTATTGGGGCACAGTTTGGCGGTATCCCTCAGCTCTCCTGGATGCTGAATAGACCATGCAACAGTCCAGGAAAGCTGGGTGACGCCAAAACCCTAATCTAGTTTTCTTCCAGAGTCGTTACACAGTTATCTGGAGTGGGGTGTGGCTTTTAGAAGGGGGCGTGGCTTTTGGCATCAAGATGGGTGTGGTCATGAAAATTTTGGGGGCGACGCACTATGTGTGCCGCCATCTTCAAATCTCCTACTTTCTCACTTTCAAAAGTTGGCATGTATGCTATACGCCCCCTAAGCCTGCCTATACGCCCTCTAAGCCTGCCTATACGCCCACTAAGCCTGCCTATACGACCCCTAAGCCTCCCTATGCTCCCCCCTACGCCGGCCTATCCCCTCCCTAGCCTGCCTGTATACCCCCCTAAGCCTGCCTGTATACCCCCCTAAGCCTGCCTATACACCCCCTAAGCCTGCCTATATACCCTCTAAGCCTGCCTATACACCCCCTAAGCCTGCCTATATACCCCCTAAGCCTGCCTATATACCCCCTAAGCCTGCCTGTAGACCCCCCCAGCTTGCCTTTAGACCCCCCCCCCCAGCTTGCCTGCCTGAATAGCCCTATAGCTACCGTGAAGCCTATCTGCCTATATAGCCCCTATAGCCCCCTAAAGCTTGCCTACCTCGATAGCCCCCAAAGTCTGCCTGTCTACTTATATGAGGCCCCTTAGCTTCCTAAACCCTATCTATATGGCCCCTATAGCCCACCTAACCCCTGTCTACCTGTATGACTCCCTATAGCTACCTAAACCCTGTGACTCATCAGAGAAACGTCACCTGTGAGTCACAAGATGTAACCACACTGTAATCACTTATATGTCTGCAGAGCCTGTGTACACTGGTGTCTACCACTATATGGTCACTGTATGGTGGTTATATACAGTCTGCAGAGCCTGTGTACACTAGTTTTTATACCACAAATATGGTCATATATGGCGGTACTTTTGGTCCTTTGTGTACTGATCAGTAATAGTGTAGGGGTATTATTCAGTCACTATGTGGTGGTAATTTTTTGGTCATTTTCTGGCGGTATAATCAAGTCCATATGTAGTGGGGTTTAATTTGGTAATATTGGGTTTTTTGTATAGTGGATTTGTTTGGTAGCCGTATGATGGTGATATGTATGGCGAGGTATTTGCCCCTTGTATTATCTACATTACCTAACAACATGTCCTGGTACATGGTCGTGGTCAGGGGGAGGGGAGGGTAGGGGGCCCCATCCAGAAGTTTGCTTTGGGGCCCTGGCTTCTCTAGTTATGCCCCTGCACAGGGGCCAGTACTGTACACAATATCCCATGTGTGGCCCCTCTAGTGATCTGTATAGAAGGGACTATGTCCTTATACACAGGGGCCAGTACTGTACACAATATCCCATGTGTGGCCCCCACTAGTGATCTGTATAGAGGTGACTATGTCCTTATACACAGGGTCAGTACTGTACACAATATCCCATGTGTGGCCCCCACTAGTGATCTGTATAGAAGGGACTATGTCCTTATACACAGGGGCCAGTACTGTACACAATATCCCATGTGTGGCACCCAATAGTGATCTGTATAGAGGTGACTATGTCCTTATACACAGGGGCCAGTACTGTACACAATATCCCATGTGTGGCCCCTCTAGTGCTCTGTATAGAGGTGACTATGTCCTTATACACAGGGGCCAGTACTGTACACAATATCCCATGTGTGGCCCCCACTAGTGATCTGTATAGAGGTGACTATGTCCTTATACACTGGGGCCAGTACTGTACACAATATCCCATGTGAATGAAGCCTAAGTCCTTTCTTTATAGTTTACATTTCTTTTAAATCCACTTATGGATTTATTAAAAAAAAACTGCAGGTTTGAATCCAGCCGTAAACTCCAGTTACCTGGAAAAGAAAAGAAATGTTGTAGAATTGTTACAGAATTGGTGAAAAATTCTTACAAAATGTTACAGAATTGCGATAGAATTGCTGGACAATTGTAAAAGAAATGTAGAATTGTTGGAGAATTGTTACAAAATGTTGCAGAAATATTACAAAATTGTTTCAGGACTGTTACCTAAATGTTACAGAATTGTTATAAAATTGTTCTAACATTGTTACAGAATTTTTACAGAATTGCTTTATAATTTTTGCAGAACTGTTACAAAAATGTTGCGGAATTGTTATAAAATTGTTACAGAATTTTTACAGAATTGCTTTATGATTTTTGCAGAACTGTTACAAAAATGTTGCAGAATTGTTACAAAATTGTTGCAGAATAGTTTGCTACATGTGATTGGTTTGTAACCATCACAATTGAGATCATTGGCTCCACCAAATCTGCCCCTTTTGCTGACGCTGCAGTATTATATGTGACTGCTGGTTCAGTGTCTGCTTGGAGCTGAGATGAATCGTATGAAGTAAATTTAGACTGGGGTCGGTGTCACCAGGTGTGTGGCGGTCGTGGGCCTCGGCAGGTGTCGCCTCTATATACATATCTGTGCATTTCAGTTTATATTTGTACATTATGTGCGGTGAAGATTGATGAGAGCGGACAGCGACACACTGACAGGACAATTACATCTACTGAAGGCGGCGGCTGAATCCATCATGTGTCACAGTCCTGACCTGAGGCTCCAAGAAATGAAGAGGGAAGAAAGAAAAGAAAACAGCTCGGGAGGGAACGTTCCAGGAGCCCGAATGTCACATAAGATGGATTCAGGAAATGTGCTCGGGGAGTTAAGGATATTTCAGTGAACAAGAAGCCACGGCCGCCATTAACCCTTTCCTGCAGCCGCCATTTTTTAGACAATTCTTTTTTCCCTGATGAGGAGTGTTAACCCCTGACTGACAGGACAGTTCAACACTCCATCACTAGAGGTCTCTATTCAGATGGATCTCTGTCCCTAATTTTAGTAAATTGTCTTTTCCATAAGCTTACTGGAGCAGAGACACTATTTCTCTCTCTTATATAGTGCCGCTATATACCACAGCGCTGTACAGAGATTGTTATTATTCACATCGCTCCCTGTCCCCACTGGGGCTCATAACCTAAATTTAAGATTAACCAGGATATTTTTGGAGTATGGGGGGAACAGAAAAGCGAGGGGAAAATACAAGCTCCTTGCAGATATTATAAATTGGTGAGACTTGAACCCAGGACCTCAGCGCTTCAGTCCTAACCACTGAGCCACCGTGCTACCCTGTACTTACTACTGAGCCACCATGCTGCACTGTGCTAACCATTGAACTGTGGTGCTGTACTGTGCTAACCACTGAGACACTGTGCTGCACTGTACTAACCACTGAGCCAAGGTGATGCACTGTACTAACCACTGAGCCTCCATGTTGCACTGTGCTAACCACTGAGCCACTGTGCAATACTGTACAGTACTAATGACTGAGTCACATGCTCTGCTGTGCTAACCACTCAGCCACCATGATGCATTGGAATAACCACTGAGCCACTGTGCTAAACACTGAGCCATCACATTGTACTGTGCTAACCACTGAGCCTCTGTGCTGTACCAAGTTAACCACTGAGCTACTATGCTGCTAATCCAATGAGAGAACTCCTTGCAGATCCTATCCTTGGTGGGATTTCAACCCAGGACCTCAACGTTCAGGGCAAAAGCACTAACCACTGAAGTACCGTGCTGCACTGCACTAACCACAGAGCCACCATGCTACACTGTGTTAACCACTGAGACATTGTGCTGTTCTTACTCACCACGAGTCACTCTGCTGTGCTGTACTAACAACTAAACTACTGAGCCACTGTGCTAACCACTGACCATTGTGCTGTACCATTTTAACCACTGAGCCACCATGCTGCTCATCCAATGAAAGACCTCCAATTTACACCCAGTCTTGGACTAAGGTTCTTGGGGCCCAGCAGTGCAGGTGATTCTCGGGGCCACCAGTGGAGGTGATTCTCGGGGCCACCAGTGGAGGTGATTCTCGGGGCCACCAGTGGAGGTGATTCTCGGGGCCACCAGTGGAGGTGATAGTTGGGGCACACCAGTGGAGGTGATTCTTGGGGCCACCAGTGGAATGGATTCTTGGGGCCCACCAGTGGAGGTGATTCTTGGGGCCACCAGTGGAGGTGATTCTTGGGGCCCACCAGTGGAGTTGGTTCTTGGGGCCCCCCAGGGGTTGATTCTTGGGCACCAGTGGATTGATTCTTGGGGTCACCAGTGGAGTTGATTCTTGGGGCCACCAGTGGAGTGATTCTTTGTGCCACCAGTGGAGTTGATTATTGCGGCCAACAGTGGAGTTGATTCTTGGAGTTCACCAGTGGAGTTGATTCTTGTGGTCCACCAGTGGAGATGATTCTTGGGGCGCACCAGTGGAGTTGATTCTTGGGGCTGACAGTGGATTTGTTTTTGGAGCCCACCAGTAGAGTTGATTCTTGAGCCTCACCAGTGGAGATGAAAGTTGTGGCCACCCTATAGCTACTGCATTTTCTGCATTTCTTTCTCTGCCTTTTTCTCTGAAATGAAGCCCCCAACCCCCTATGTTCAGATGCCCCCAGGATTTCCTTGCTCTCCTTTAGGCCAATCAGAACCTACCCTATCCAGGAGCCCATCATACCTTTCCCAGCATCCCACCATACCTAGGGGCCAATCATGCCCAATGAACCACCAGGGCTTCCCCTGCTTCCCTTTGGGTGAGCCTGAGTCTGTATAAGTCCCAAGACTGTGGCTTTACCTGAAGACCTTAACAAAAAATGTATTTCTTTGACTTCCGGTTCCGGCGCCGCCATGCTAGGAGCCTAGAACGGGAGCTCCGGGACTTATGGGCGACTCCGTCAATTAAACCCGCCAATACAGCCCGCTAACAGCCCGCTACGGGAGGTGAACAATTGGGGGGGCTCACCGGAGCAGGGATTTGGGCCCGGCCCTTGGGAGCACCGGGCCCATGCCGGGGGAAGGGGCAGCAGCGAAAGCCCACAAAATCCGCTCCCAGGACACCGCAGCCCCGGGAAAGGGGATTTTTGGAGTGCCCCGTCCCCCCTTTTTAGCATGAGGCGGCTCTGCCCCTGGTTTTTAAACCCCCGCCCGCGCATTACGTGGGGCAGTTGGGTTTGGGGCCCCAACAAAACCGAGGAACCCCGGGGCAGTCCCCGGGAAAAAAGGGGGCCCCCGGAAATGAGCAAACGGGGCACCCCCTCAGAGCACCCGCAGCCCAAAGGGAAAAACCAGGAGCACCGCTCCCCCCGGCGAAATACGAGGCGCTCTGCGCCCTGGGTTTTGGTGCCCCGCACACTACGGGGGGCCAAAGGGGAAAGGGAGCCCGGATGTGAATCCACGCTCCGTTGGGAAAACCCACCCCCCCACCCCACCGGGGCCTGGCAAGGGGAGGAAAGGGGCCCCCCACCCAAAAACCGCAGTCCCTCTCAGCTCCCCTGCACCCGCGGGGGCGCCTCCCTTACCGTCTCCTGGGGGTATACCTGAGGGCCAAATAATCCCCTTGGGCAATTAAAGCTGTGGGGGCTTATTCACCCCCCCCCTTTCAGCATTGTATTTGAGCCGTATAAAAACTGGTCCCCCAGAGACATCGCCCCACCACCCCTCCATCCCCCCGGCAAAGTCCGGGACATCTGTCCCCCACCCATCATGGGCTCAACCTTTCCAAAGGACGGGTTTACAAGTTAAAAACATCCTAAGCCGGGCCAGCACAATAACCAAACTTATGGAAAAATTTGCGAAAAATGGGACCAAAAAAAATGTTTAAACAAGGGGGGAAGGCAATAAGGACTTCACCCGGCCTCTCCTGACCGCCCCGACGGCCGGGCAGCAAGACCCAACGGCCACACTGTCCTTCCCCAAGGGGACATATCTCCCAAGTCCTTTAGTATCCAAAGAAACCCCCCCCATCCCAAACCACTCCCCGATGCAATTTCCCCCCAGATAGATCCCTCGAGCTCTAAATTTGCATGAAGTATGAGGAACAAAACGATTTCTGAAGCCCTTTCAACCCTCCTGACCGCCTCTTACACGAAATGGTACCCAAGAAAAGCAACTAAAATCCATGCCCAGCGTTTTGAGCCCAAAGATTTTGCAGCCCCCAAGATTTTTTCTGGTGGTAGGGATAAAACCGCTCCACTTTTTGACTTAGCTCGGAAAACAGCGTTTAAAAGAAAAATTTGGGGGAGGACCTTGAGAATATTTCGAAAAGGGGAACAATTTCCGAATTATGGGTCTCGAGGCGATCCCGCTAATGAGCTAATAAACCTATGTGAAAAAATCACAAGGCTCTAGGCGAAGGTTCTTGTAAATTTTGAGCGAGCCACCATGGGCCGGACCTGAAAGCGGCGCTAAATCACCACCATAAAAAAAGCCTCCCACACCCCGACGCCCACGCCAGATTTTGCCAAATTTCTGGACTTACGGACAAAGTTGCAACCAAACACCCTTTCAAGGCCCAATCCGATCTAATTTTGGGGGGAGGAAAAAATTATCTTTGGGGACTTCTCGCGGAAAGTACTAAACGCGGGGCATTTCACCTCGTTCTGATTTTTCCGAAAGCAAAAAAATTTCCCCTCCTAACCCGGCATCTAAAATATTTCATGAAATGGCAACATTCGACTTTTTTTACTCCCCGGAAGAACACAAGTGATGTTGACAAAGAACTAGGAGGCGTAAATTATCCCCCCGTTTCCCCCCTTCGCTCCTCCCCCACTACTCCTTCCTTCACCACAGGCAATCGCGCCCCCCTGAAGAGAATCTGGCCCATCTCACTTTTCCCCACTGCGATCCCAAGGACAAGACAACGGGGGCCTCCAAAAGACTGCATAAAGACACAGTTGGGCTTTGCCCCCCCATTTGGGGAAGGCCCCCCCCCTCAAAATTCTCTTAGCCTTAAACTAATTTCTGATTTCCTCCCTTTAGGGAGGTTACGTCAACATAAAAATTTTTTGCCATTAAAAACCCCCCATTTTTCCCTCTCGATTTCCCTACTTTTTCATCCGCTCATCTCATTTTTTGATAAAGCATACAGTGACCGATCGGGTTCTACCCTTTTGGGCCACCCCCCGGGTTAACCGCAATTAGGCCCCAACGAGTCCGGGATTTCCCAACTGTTACGTATTGGTTTTTTCTTAAATCTTACCCAGTTTATGGTGGAAAAAAGTGAGTCATTTTGCATTTTTTTCCAAAAAAGGTGTTGTTTTTTTCCCTTGGGGATCCCGGGGCTTGATAACCATTTGTCTTGTCGGTTTTTCGTTGCCGGGGGTGTTACATTTTTATTATTTCCTTTTTTTTTTTTTTTCCCTTTTTTCCCCCCCCCCCCCCTTTGGGGGCCAACGGGACTCTTCTTTTGGGGTCTGAAACAAGGGAAGTATCCTGGAACATTAAGGGACTACGCCCCCAATAAAGGGGTTTGAAAAGAAATTCTGGGAGAGCTAAAGAGACACCTAATACTAAAAGGGGGTTTTTGATTCCTGCTTCCTTTCCTTTTCCCTTTTTTTCACGTTTTACGGTCTGACCAAGTGCCCACCCCCTCCACATACCCCTTCGGCGCAAAAAGATGCATTTTAAACAAATGGTTGGGGGCCTCAATGCCAAAAGTGGGAGAGATCCTGGTACGGGTCAGAACTATTTTAAACCCTTTAAAAGGGGTGGAATTGAAGCGCTAAATTAACACTAACAAAAAATTTTTCAACCGGGAACCCTAATTGAAACTTGGAATAAAAAAAAATTAAATTTCAATAGTTTTTCCTTTCAGGTTTACTAAAGGGGACTTAAAAGGTTCCCTAGCGGGACCCTGGGGCGTTTACAACTCCCACTGGCACGTGAGCTTCGTTCCACCCCTAATTTTTTATCTGTTTTTCCCCTGGAGGATATGCATATACCTCTTTTAAGGGGGAAACCAGTTTTCAAACAAAAACAGACACCTACTCTGACCCAAAAATTTTCCGCCCTATGCGAGGGAGAGCCCCCCTTTTCCTCCCCCCACCCCTTTTTTTTTTTTTTTTTTTTTCGCGTGGTTGTCTGGGCCTTGTTTTTGGTTCTTGGTTTTTCTGTTTTAAAAAAAAAAAAAGAAAAAAGGTTATGGGGGCCCTTTGGTTACCATTATAGAAAATTGGTTGTTTGGGGACACCTAAAATGCGATTTTATATGTATCCTCTTTAAACGCCCTGTGAGACGTGTCCAAACTCAAGGGGGCATGATGCTTTTTTATTAATGTAACTTTTATCTTTATCATATTCATGCTCTTTACATGTTCTTTTTATTATACATTTGGTTGGCCCTATAACCTAATAAACATATTTTCAAATAAAAAAAAAAATGTATTTCTTATGATAAATGCTATTTTTTGGATAACAAAATGCTCTAAATGTTTCCATTTGCTTCCAGCATCAATAATTTATGTTTTTCAAATCTTTGCCTGCTGTCATGAATTTGGAACCTTCCCTGCTTACGTCCACTGGATAAAACCCCCGTAGGTGTTACATCCTTTCCGGAGCTCTGCTTTTTTGCAGACATTTGTCAAATACATTTTCAGGACAAATTCATATTCATGAAAATAATAAAAGTTTTTATGCATGACAGCAAGCAGAGATCCTGGAAAATTGATAAAATAATCTCTATTTTCTACAAATAAAAACCCCTTTAAGGGTTGGGGGAAAAATTGCTAAGTTGGAGACCGAGCATTGGGGGCCCAAGATCCCAGGCGTTTCTGGGGGGCTGCAGTACTGGATAGAGGCTCCGTGGACTCCCCTTCACTTCTTTTTTTCCAAGCCCTCTTTATAGCGCAGATTTTTTCGCTCAGCCTTGGAAAGGGGGCAAAATTTCCCGGGATGATACAACCCCCCTGCCCGCAACCTGGCTCATGTCATATCGCCTTCACTGCCACCACAACTCATCACCTGGGCCCCCCCTGCATGGACGGGCTCCTACTGGTCTCCATTATCTGGGCTCCGGTATCCACACTGCCCGTCTCCACTGACCCTAAAACCCTTTTAAACCTGGGAGAAGTGATTTTTCTGGAAGCAGAACGAGCCGTTCTGACAATGAACCATCAGAATTATGGCCGCTCCGCGGTGCAGCTTGAAAGATCCCCCCAAGAGTGCCGTACGTCCTCCAAATAGAAATCGAGCCAGGGAAAACAGTCATCCAAAGCCGGTGTTAAGCATTTCATTTATGGCAGCATAAAATAAGATTTATTCCCCACAAAAAAAAGGCAGACTTTCTTTTATAAGGGGTCAATTCAGTGAAAATCTACTAATACCGGCAAGGAAGGGGTTAACTAATGCCAGCTGGACATATGGTATAAAGGGGACCCAGTTAAAACCCCAGCTCCATATCCTAATACAGGGGATCCCAGTATACCCCATCTCCATATTAATAACAGGGGACCCCAGGTAAACCCCATCTCCAAACACATACAGGGAAACCCCAGTTATACCACATGCCCCATATCACTATATACAGGAGACCCCCCGGGTTAACCCGATGCTCCATAACACTATATACAGGAGAAACCCAGGTTATACTATCAATGCTCCATATCACTAAATACATGAGAGGCCCAGGTTATACCAGCATGCTCCATATCATTATTTACTATATACACGAGTACCCCAGGTTATAACCAGCATGCTCCATATCACTATATACAGGAGACCCCCAGTTTATTCATCAATTGCTCCATATCACTATATACAGAAAGATCCCCAGTTTAATACCAGCATGCTACTTATCACTATATACAGGAGATCCCTATATTAGTACCACACATCCATATCACTATATACAAAGTAGATCTCCAGTATACCAGCATGTCCAATATCACAATCTACAGGACATCCCCCAGGTTATACCAGCATGCTCCATATAACTACATACAGAATATCTCCAGGTTATACCAGCATGCTCATAACACTATATACAGGAGACCCCAGGTTAAACCAGCATGCTCACACCACATATCACTATATACAGGGATCCCCAGGTGATAACCAGCATATGCGCTCTCCATATCAACAATATACAGAGAGTCCAGGTTAAACCAGCATGCCCATATCACTATATACAGTAGAATCCCCTGGTTAATACCACATGCTCCATATCACTATATACAGGAGATCCCCAGGTTATACCAGCATGCTGGTATAACACTATATATAGGAGATCCCCAGGTATACCAGCATGTTTCCATATCACTTATATGACAGAAATCCCCCATGTTATTCCATCAAGCTCCATACCACTATGTTCAGAAGAACCCCAGGTTATACCAGCATGCTCCATATCACTATATAACAGGAGATCCAAGATATACCAGCACGTTCCATATAACTATAGACAGGAGAGGCCCAGGTTAGACCAGCATGCTCCAGATCACTAATATATAAAAATCCCCCAGGTTATTCCATCATTGCTCCATATAACAATAAACAGGCGATCCCCAGGTTATTCCATCATGCTCCCTAATCACTATAACCAGAGAGGTCAGTTATACCAGCATGCTCCATATCAGCTTATATACAGGAGATCCCCAGGTAACACCAGCTGCACCATATCAACTATATACAGGAATCTCCAGGTTATACCAGCATGCTACCATATCTCAATATACAGTAGATCCGAGGTATATACCAGCAATAATCCATATCACTATATACAGAAGATCCCTCAGGATATACCAGCAGTGTTCCATAATCACTATAGTACAGATATCCCAGGGTTAATTCCATCATGCTCCATATCACTATAAACAGGAGATCCTAGATTTATACCAGCACGATCCATATCACTATATAAAGGTGAGAGGCCCAGGTTAATACCAGAATGCGTCCATATCACTATAAATATAAAAGAACCCCAGGTTTATTCCAATCATGCTCTATAATAACTAATATACAGGAATATCCCAGGTTATTCCATCATGCTCCATATCACTAATATACAGGAGATCCCAAATAAGACCAGCCACGTTCCACATCACTATATAACAGGAGAGGCCCAGGTTATACAGCATCTCATATCACTATATATAAAAGATCCCCAGTTTATTTCCATCATGCACCATACACTATAAACAGGAGATCCCCATGTTATCCATCATGCTCCATATCACTATAAACAGGAGATCCAAGGTTATAACATCATGCTCCTTATCACTATATACAGGAGATCCCCAAGTTAACCAGCATGCTCCATATCACTATATAACAGGAGATCCCCGATATTGCCAGCATGCTCCATATCACTATATACAGGAGATCCCCAGGTTATACCAGCAATCTCATATCGACTATTTAATACAGGAGATCCCCAGGATTATACCAGCATGCTCCATATCAATATATAGCAGGAGAATCCCGGGTTTAAACCAGCCCAGCTCCAAATCATCACTAAGTACAGCAGAACCCCAGGTTTACCCCATCATGCTCCCATACACTATATACATGAGATCCCCATGTTATACCCATCATGCACCATTACACATAAACAAGGAGACCCCCAAGTTATACCAGCATGCTCCATATCACTATATACAGGAAATCCCACGGATATGCCAGCATGCTCCATATCACTATATACAGGAGATCCCCAGGTTATACACAAGTCTCCATATCACTAAATACAGGAATCCCCCGTTATACCAGCATTCTCCATATCACTATGTACAGCAGATACCCAGTTACACCAGCATGCTCCAAATCACTATAAAAGGCAGGATGAACCCCAGGTTATACCAGCATGCCCATATCACTATATACAGAGATCCCCCAGAATTATACCATCATGTTCCATATCATCTATATACAGAATGATGCCCAGGTATACAGCATGCTCCATATCACTATATACAGGAGATCCCCAGATTATACCAGCATGCTCCATATCACTTGTAAGACCCACTCACATTTTGGCCACCATCTTGGTTAAGCCTGGGGGTTTCTTCGCTCCGGGATCGCCGTTTTTGTAAGGCGTTTCTGGCACATCAATATATGTCCACACTGACACCAGGCTTCTCTTTCAGGCTTCCGTCCAGCTTAATTTCCTCTCCAAGCCAGGTTTTAGGTACAGCACAAAGACACAAATAAACATCCTAGCCATCCTAGCCACAAACTGAACATAACATTGTCCCTCTCTAACGCGGTCAAAGGCCTATCGCCGAAGCACCACAAACACATACTCCTTACCCAGCTTACATTCTACATGGTTTCTGGCTTCTTCTAAGCCAATGGGGGCAGAGTCCTCTCTTTAGTCTCCACTGCTGCTACCACACTGCCATGCAGCAACCACTGCCCCCCCCATCACCAGGCATGGGAGGCCCTTTAATCTGGGTCTCTCCAGAGACATACACGAAAACCCTGTCCCTGGAATGCGGGGACAGCCACCCACCCAACACTATGGCTGTCCCAAAAAATCAACCCCTACATAGCCGCCTAGCATCTATTCTATTCACTACTGTAAGTGTCCAGTACGATATCCCTTACTAACACAAAAGTAGGTGGACTTATTCCCCACTGAGACCAGGTCCCCTCATGTGGCGCATCTGCAGTATGTCTCTAGCTGCACACCTCAGTGTGCAGAAACCTGCCGACTATCATGTGAGTCGCTCTCTGTCACACACTATAATACAGGAGATCCCAGTTATACCAGCATGCACCATAGAACTAATTAAATAGTAGATCCCCAGGTTATTCCATCATGCTCTATATCACTATATTCAGGAATCCCCAGTTATACCATCATGCTCATACCACTATATACTGATATCCCCAGGTTATACCAGCAATGCACCATATCACAATAGTACAGGGATCCCAATGTTATACCAGCATGCTCCATATCACTATATACAAGAGAGGCCCAGGTTAATGCCCAGCATGCTCCAATCACAATAATACAGGAGATCCCCAGTTTATACAAGCATGCCCATAATACTAATAACAGGAATCCCGAGGTAAAACCAGCAAGCCTCCGTATCATTATATACAGGAGATCCCCAATTACACCAGCATGCTCCAGTATCACTATATACAGGAGAATCCCCAAACTATACCACATCTCCATATCACTATATACAGGAGATCCACATGTTTTTTCCATCATGCTCATTATCCACATATACAGAATCTCCCATGGTTATACCAGCAAGCACCATATCACATAAACATGATATCCTCGGTTATACAGTCATGCTCCATATCACTATATACAGGAGATCCCCAGTTAAACCAGCATGCTCCATATCACTATATACATGAGAACCCCAGATTAATACCAGCATGTTCCATATCACATAACATGGAGAGGCCCAGGTTATACCATGCACACTCCCATATCAACTATATACAAAGATCCCCATGTTTATATCAGCGATGTCTCCATATCAATCTATATAGAGGGGATCCACAAGGATATACCAGCATGCTCCATACACTAAATCCAGGAAATGAGTACGGTTCACACATTGTGGAGGAGGAGCAATAGTGTGTATGGCAGTGAGTAGCATGCTGCTGGCAAGCGTCTGGGTGAGCTCTCATCCCTGTAGTCTTGGGATGGAGAGCTGCCCCAATGAGGTGAAGAGTGGTCTTTCCTAAGCCTCCTCCCCCCGAGATGGGACCCACTGGGAGTCGTTGATACGTCATTTTGCAGGGCCCGTATGAAAGTGAGCACAGGCATCAGTGACAGTGTGGAGGAGGAAGGTGTGGTGGCATTCCATGCGGCGGGTCCTCAGATTTCTCAGCCCGTTATGGTGCTTTGCGTAAGCATCAGCAAAGGGTCAACAGAAAAAGAAAACCTGTCGGGCTGCAATCTCATAATGCACCCACAGGGGACATGTGAGAAAGGCTTTCAGGAATGAGAGCTGGATCCCCTGCAAAGGATCGTGTCACTCTTGAGCTATACTTGTACAGAGGGAGGATCTGCATCCAAGAGTGATCAAAGAATGCTGAGGTCTCAGAGAATAAAGCAGTCACAGCTAGAGATCTAATCACAGCCCGGAGACCGAAAGTCTGGAGCAGCCAGTAGCTAGAAAATCATCAGCAGCAGTGAACCCTACCTTGTGAGGAGAGAGGAAGCTGGAGAATGGAGCAGCAATGTCCCATGTCAGCCCAGGTGAGGAACTGTGCCTGCAGACTTTGATGTGACCGAAAGCAGAGGTGACCAAGTTATCGCAACGACGGCAAGTGCTTGCAGCCCGTTAAGATTATGAGGTCAGTTCTTTGCGATCCTATGCCTATCTCCCAGCTCGTACTGCTACGAACCAAATGTTAAAACTAGATGGAACTGCATTCAAGTGCTGGTTGCACCTCTGACCACTATAGGGAGCAGCAACAATGCTAATAGAAACAGTGTATAATCTATATGAAAATCTTAATGTATTGGTGGTTAAAACTCCTGTTCCTAGTAGATATTGTTCAAGAAATAATGATAATAAAAACAGTGCATATGGAATGAGGTAGTGGGGATATAAAATTACCCCTACTTACCTCCGGGCAACTTATCCCTAACATCATGAGGATAAAAACCAACATCAGTCCACGTGTCTGGTCTCATCACCAGCATCACCCAAAAAGAACTCACCCCCGTAAGTGAGGAGCAAAAGAATTTTGGCCAAGGCTGAGGATTTGGAAGAAGGATGTTTCGGTCCCCACCCCACTAAAAACTGTGGGAAATATGGCGAAGGCGAGAATGCCTTTACGTTCGGTCTAGCATAGCCCTCTAATCCTAAAAGAAATTGAGGAATAGTTGGGAGGAGGAATTAATCAAATTACAACGTAAAACTGACACGCAACGTTAAAAAACTTAAAAGTACCCCTGCTAGAAAAAGGAAAACTGTTAAAAAAGTGAAATAAATATTATACGATAAGAAATAAAAAAATTATCAAAAATGGAAGCCCGATTCTAGAAAATAGCGTCCATTCAAAGAAAAACTTACCAACGATATCAGGTTCAGAGGAAATGCAGAGTGGATAATCAAGTTGGGGGGGGAAGAAAGGAAGAGGAGGAAGAGGATGTGAGGAGAGGAGAGAGGAGAGATGGAGGCAGAATGGAGGGAAGGAGGAAAGCAGAGGCATCTGACTCACTGCAAGGACCCCTACAAATCTGATGTCAAAGCTTCCCCGAAGCAGGTGGGGGGTTAGGATCCACCTCAAGAAAATCTCCGGAAAACAGTGGGGAGACCCCAAAACAGGCCAAACTTAACTGTGTATTGGACAGGAGTACAGAGGGCCAGAATATAGGTGGAAGGGGCGTACCCGGGTGGGATTTTTGCTGAACAAATTGTCCAGCTAGAATCCCGCAGTCCAATCTTCAGTACCAACGCCTTCGGTGGACGACTTCCCGAAGATAAAGGGGAAGGGGAAAGGGAAGAAAAAGAGGTCCAAGAAGGTTTGATGGGAGAACACCTGTCCTGGGGACGGAGAATCCAGATTATCCCTGCAGGGTTTTAGTGTAGGTGGGCTCTGGACGAGCAACCAATGGAGGCAAGCTGCGGTTCCCAGGGTACTAGTCAGGAAAATATCCCAGAATCAGGCTCTGACCTTGTCGCCATGGAGTA
Organism: Phyllomedusa bahiana; assembly: GCA_025379985.1. Lineage (NCBI taxonomy): Eukaryota > Metazoa > Chordata > Amphibia > Anura > Hylidae > Phyllomedusa > Phyllomedusa bahiana. Next base: position 37,993 of record JAODAL010015316.1, read on the forward strand.
TACAGATAATAAGGCTGGTCCAGGTATGAATGTGGGGGCAGAGGTAGGTACAGGTGGTACAAAAGAATGGATACACAGGAAGGGTAAGTAAAACATGGATCTAGGGGTGAGTCGAGGGGCGAATGATGTGGGGAGAGTAAAGGTCGAATGAGGAAGGAGAGTAGGGTACAAATGTATTGTGGAGATTGTGGAATGGTGTGCGTATGGAGGGAAGGAGGGGGTAAATGGGGGGTCAAAACTGGAGTACGGTAAGGCACTGTACATAGTGGGGGTGAGGGTGCTGGCCCACCACCCGCTCCGGTCGCACCAGGTCCCTCTGTCTTAGGTACAGGCGGGGGCGGAGCTACGCTACAGTTGCGGCTGGGGGGGAGGGAGGTCCTAGGTTGCCACCGCCAGTTGCGGGGAGCGAAGAAAATCAGTGCCACTTTTTGGAGGCTCTAAAAAATGGGGAGGAGTCGGTCACTATAGAGGGAAGGGAGATCCCATTGTCTTTGGATGGCAATGCAAGGGCTCATCTCCTTCCCTAGAGCAAATGACAGGAGCGGGGGAGTCAGGCCCCCTCCTACAGCCGGGTGCAAGGGAGTACCCATAATGAATAGTTGTCCCTTCTCAGATGGGTCGGCAGTGATGCTAGTCCCACTAGGGCCAGGGTGGTGGAGCTCCTGTTTGGGATGGAGTTCAGGGCGTATGACATCTTTGCCCTGATCCACCCTTCTTTGTGCGGGCCGAGGGTCTAGAACTCTTTTGGTCCCGTCACGAGGTTACGAAGCATTCACCTGAGTGACAGGACTTTGAGGCCCAAGCAATTTCCCGCCAAAATCATGTTAAGAAAGTGAACGTTCTGACCAGTAACGAGTCTCTTTCTTACGTTGACATCGAAACCTGGCTAAGTAGGTACGGAGAGGTCACACAGATCCCAACTAAGATCCGGGAGGAGCATGGCATCTGGTCAGGGGCCTGGACTTTTATGGTTAAGCTCATTTAAATCCTTTACCGCTATAGAAATTTTGCATGTCATGCCCTGGTGCCTTATCCGGGTTTCCTCTTGCCCCGTAGTATTTCAAGTTCAAAAAAACAATAAAAGGGAAACCCAATTTAACAGCTAAATAGCTTAGTCCATATTTTATTGCAAAAATTCCAAACACAGACGTGACACACGTATATTGTATAAGCATAAAAGGTTTTCGGCATGCATGCATAAAAAAGGGTATCCTTTACCTGTGATAAAAACGCTGCATAAGCAGTAGTGAGGAGCTGCTCAGACACCGGCCGTACACTCAAGATGCAACGTTTCGAGAGTCCCTGCCCTCTTTGTCAAGCACGTGTGTAACATTTCCTGTTTCTCCTTTAAAACCTATCTTAACCCTTCCTAACCTAGCCTGAACTTCATAAAAACACTCTAAAATTAATGTCTTCATTTAGACCCTTTGGGCTCTTAGACTCAAGTTTAACAATCCAAAAAATTCCCTTCAAAAGCAAGTTACGTTTGATATCCTCAAAATTCGTTCCCTTTTAAATTTTTTTTCCAAACAACCATTTCAGCTCTGCTACTTTGTGTCTTGCTTCACAGAAGTGCCTTGCTACTGAATTTTCGCCATATGTTTTCTCTATTCCCCCTTATTTTAGGCGGGCTCTCCTCTAGTTTATACATCCTGATCGCTGAGCGATGTTCTTTTAAAACCGCGTCCTCACACTTCTTGTTGTCTGACCAACGTATATGCGTCCACACGGACATTTCAATGCATATACGACGTTTTTTGGGACTCACATGTAAAGAAATCCTTGAAGTTAAATGGGATAACCCTTCATAGGATTTTATACTAGGGCCTTTCATTATCGATCCACAGTTCTGACAATTAGGCAAGGGAATGTTCCCTTTCCTTTTAGTAGTCAAGCTAACTTTGTTTCCCTAATTCTTTTCTAACAGATCAGAAGACACTAATTCTTTGTCCTATGGTTTTTCCTTTTCTTAAAACGAACCTGGGTGTTTCATTAAAAATATACACCCACTTTTCATCATCCTGCAATATCTTCCAGTATTTTCTTATAGTTTTTTTAATCAATCTTGCATGGCAATCAAACTTAGTTACAAATTTAGCAACCCTTTATTGTCATTCTGTTTTTTTTTTCTGGTTTTTAATGGGACCTCTCTTGACATTTGGAACACTTCCTGTCCAACTTTTTCAAACTCATTTTTATTATATCCTCTATGTTCAAATTTTAATTATAAGGTCCTGCTTTTCCCCTAATATACAAGTCGTCTGTAGAGAGATCCTTCGGGCACAAATTTAAACTGCCCTTTTGGTAACCTCTAAACGTTTGTGGTGCATGGAAAACTAGACCGTTTGTAATACATTTTACGATCTACTTCTTTTTTGTACAACATAGTTTCAAAACCATTACTTGTCTTATGAATTTCCCACATCTAAAATACCTGATTTTCATTTGGTCGATTTCCATGGTAAAACTGTATAAGTGGTACCTGGGAATTCAAATACTGTACAAAATCTTTTAAAATTTTTCCTGTGTACCCTTCCAAACCACTAATAACATCATCCACATATCTTTTCCAATGTAACAATGTGATCCGTGTATATGGGCTTAAACACATATTCATTTTCATAGTTATATCATGTATAAATTTAGCCAAACTGGGCCGCGGCCCGGAGACCCCATCGAGGTTCCTTGTCGCTGTAGATAATATTGAGACCCAAATCTGAAAAATTCTGAGTAAGGACAATTGTCCAATAAACTCATTATAAATGATATTGTTATCATTATTCAATGTATGATCCAGACTCATGCCTCTCTTACACATCCATACCCTCCTTAACAGATGTTAGTATAAAGAGATTTTATATCCAAAGTGACATAAAATCTACCTGATTACTATCTACTTGCTGTAAATGACGTAAAAGCTGTCCAGTGTCCTTTAAACAAACCTTATTTCGGGACCCCTAGTTTTTTTCAGATAACTGTCTACATAAATAGCTAAAGGTTCCAATAGAGAACTGACTCCCGAGACTATTGGTCTACCTGGTGGAGATTTAACTGATTTGTGCACTTTGGGTACAAAATATTAAATAGGTGTTTTGGATTTTCTTTAATTAATGTTTGCCTGTTGTCTCGGTGATAATTCCTGATCTTACTTTCCTCCTCAATTTTCAGATATAAGCCTCTGTACTCTACTAGTAGGATCCTGTTCAAGGGCTTCATACACATTTGTATCAGATAACTGTGATGCGGCTTCTTCCATGTATTGGGCACGATTCATCACTACAGATGACCCTCCTTTATCTGCTTTACAGATGATAACATTTGTATCATCTCTTAATTCCCTAATAGCTCGTTCCTCTTTTTTCGTGAGATTTTTCTTTTCTTTTCTATTTTTAGATCCATTGGAAACCCAGCCTTTCAAGACATCTGTTTTAACTAGCTGTTCAAAAACCTGTAGGGAGGGGCAATTGATCTCTGGATCAAAGCTACTTTTGGATCGCAATTTTTTTGGTATATCACTTTGTATGCATTTTTTCTGGCTATTTTGAAAGTGGATTTTTAGTCGTAGATTTCTACAAAATCTGTAGAAATCCACGAGAAAATCAAAAGAATCCTGCTGAAATGTAGGCACAAAATTCAACCCTTTGTTAATTATAGATCCTGTGCTTGGTTTAAAATGTTTATCTGAAAATGTTCAATACGAGCTCTTTATTGTCCCAAGTTTCTTGTTACTGTTTTTTCTTTCCTTGGTTCTGCCGACTTGAACTTTCCTTTTACTATATCCTCTTTTACTCCACCAGTCGCTCCACGCTCGCTGTCGTCTTGGGACGTCATATCTTCTAAAAAACCTTTGTCTGGATTGTTTCTAGGTCTTACTGACCCGAAAATTCAGTAGCAAGGCACTTCTGTGAAGCAAGACACAATGTAGCAGAGCTGAAATGGTGTGTTGTGGAAAAAAAAGGGAACGAATTTTGAGGATATCAAACGTAAAATTGCTTAGAAGGGAATTATTTTGGATTGTTAAACTTGAGTCTAAGAGCCCAAAGGGTCAAATTAAGACTTAATTTTAGAGTGTTTTTTTTTGAAGTTCAGGCTAGGGTTTGGAAAGGGTTAAGATAGGTTTAAAAGGGGAAACAGGAAATGTTACACACGTTCTTGACAAAGAGGGCAGGGACTCTCGAAACGTTGCATCTTGAGTGTACGGGGGCCCGGGGTCTGAGCAGCTCCTCACTACTTGCTTATGCGCGTTGTATCACAGGTAAAGGATACCTTTCTTATGCATGCATGCCCAAAACCTTTTATGCTTATACAATATACGTGTGTCCGTCTGTTTGGATATTGCAATAAAATATGGACTAAGCTATTTAGCTGTTAAATTGGTTCCTTCTATTGTTTATTGAAGCTTTTATGGTTAAGCTCAAGGTCTCAGGTAACACCGTCACCCATATCCCATCCTCTGCTTTCTTGGGAAGAGACCGAATCCTGGTTTTCTACCAGGGGCAGCCGAAGCTCTGCCACAGATGCGGTTACCACACGCATTTTAGTGCGCAATGTAAGGGCCCATTGTGCGCAATTTTGGGAAAATGTGTGGGGAATAGGCCATCAAGCCGCATCGTGTGGTAGGATTCGCTGCAACTTGTGGGGTGACCTCGGACACCCTTCAGGATTTGCCCTCGTTCTTTCACCAACCTGATGCCCTTAGGCAGGAGGAAGGGAGAGCGAGGCTAGAGGACATCGGGAGGGAAGGCGGTTAAAGGTAACAACGGAAAATGGTGAAAGAGCAGGGGACCAATGATAAGGAAAAAGAAATCGACAGCACAGTTTGAGGCGCATGGAGGTCCGCAGAAAGGGAGGGAGGGGGCCCCACGGACGCATGCCGGGGGTTCCCAGATCTTTATCCTGGAAGCGGCCTCCGGCACCGAACAATCTGAGGCCCTGAGGGAGAGTGACGTGGAGGAGGAGACCAGGAGGATAGAGAAAGAGGAGGGGGCCGCTCTCCCAGCAGCTTCTGATCACTCAGAGAGTGGGGGAGTGAAAGGAGAAGCGGCCCACACAACGGGGTGCAAAAAAGGGGAAGGAGAGAGAGGGAGAGGGCAGGTGCCTCGAACTCACTGGAGTGGGACCACTCCATCCCCTTAACCCTGAGTAGCCAGGTGCCATGTAAAGGAAGGCAGGGTAAAACCCCCCCCTCTGACCAAGACTTCCAATAGGTTCCATGTGCTTGGTGACCTTATTCCTTCTTCAGGAGAGGAGGAAGAGGAGGACGAGGTACCAAAAAGGGCAGTAGAGCCCTCCGGGGAGTGGCGCTGGTTGTGGCACCTGGCAAGATAGAGATAGAGGTGGGGGTGATGGTGGTGGTAAAGAAGTGGGTGGTGGTGAGGGCGGAAAAAATTTAGATAGGGTGGGGTTTGGGAATGGATGTCTTGTAAAGTCTAAGGGGAACCAAAAAACCCGTGGTCTTGATGAGGACATAGACGGAGGCATCGGTAAAAAGAAAGCTGTCGAGCTCGATCATCAATGTTTGGCGGCACCGACTGCGTTGACGCTGGCCAGTATTAATGTGGTCAGCGTAAAATCTAATGTGGCTAGATATACGGCGTTTGATTTATTCAGCCGTGTTGAAGCTGATGTTTTCTTCTTGCAAGAGACCAGATTGACGTATCAGGCGGATATGAGGAAGGCAAGAAGGGAATGGCGAGCAGGGCCTTCTTACTGGTCTCTTGCTGCCGAGCCATATTCCAGAGTGGCGGTTGTTTTTACCGCCGCGGTTGAATGCAGACGGGTGATCGAGCTCGAAATGGGGAGGTGTCTGATCTTAGATGTTCTCGTGAAGGGACAGGAGCTCAGGCTCATAAACATCTATGCCCCCCAGATCGCGTGGGAGAGGAAATGTCTCTTTACGAGGATTAAGCCTTTCCTTTTTACGAGCCGGCAAGTCATCTTTGGCGGAGATTTCAACACCGTCACGGAATCTCAGGATAGGGGAAGTGCCAGAGGTGTGGCTCATGATGGCGTCGTACTTAGTAGAATAGTTAGTGAGGCTCGCCTGGTGGATGTCCACATCAGGCACACCCCAGGCCACAGAGGGTTCACCTATCATAGAGGTAGTGAGATTAGGTCTAGGATAGATAGGTTTTATTTAAAGGAGGACTCTGTCTCGTCACCGCTATCGGTGATAGAGGTTGAGTTCTCCGACCACTGTATGATTTTGTTTTCTTTGAATGTTGCAGAGGGGTTATGGGAAGGGGTTATTGGAAGCTTAATTCGTCACTCCTGGAAGAGACGGAGATTAGACAATCTTTTGAGGATTTCCTGCAGAGTCAGATTCCTTTACTGGGCTTATGCAGTAGTAAGTCAGAGTGGTGGGAAATATTTAAGAAAAGGGCAGCGGGGTTCTTCCGCCAGACCTCTAACCTCAGAAGCTTGAACAGGTACCGCCTGTATCAGAGCCTGAGGAGAAAACTCGAACATTTAGTCTCGACTGGAGGTGACCGTGATGAGGTCTCCAGAGTTAAAGCCTTGCTCAAGGGATGTCAGTATGACAGGCACGCATCCTTAGTTTTTGAAAGGGACTTTGGCAGGTACCGCTCCCCCAACCCTTACAAGAACTGCAGGATTTCGGTTAGTAGCAAAATAGTTATGGGCCTAAAGGATAGTACAGGATCTCTGAGGAAGTCCAGTTCAGAGATCTTGGAAATCGTTAGGTCATTCTACTCTTATCTTTTGGGAAAGAGAGAGTTAAATCGAGAGAAATGTTTGGCTTTTCTGGCTGAAAGTATTCCCAAGCCAGGAGTAAGCCTCTCTTTTGAGGATTTGACAGGCATGATCAGAGAGGAGGAAGTAGAGGTGGCTATTGACGGCTTAGCCCTCAAGAAGACCCCCGGTCCGGATGGCTTAACATCTGAGTTTTACAAGACCTTTAAGGACATCTTGGTTCCCCTCTTGACCGAGGTCATAAATCCTCCGGTACTCTGCCCAGGTGAGCTCTAATCATCCTGTCAAAGGGTAAGGATCCGTCCCACTTACAGAGACCGACCCGGCGCCTTCAAAGGGGATGGATAGTAAGGATTGTATATAGGGTATATAGTACACGTGGATATAAGTATTGTGTTTTCGGTGTATAGCACATAAGGATATAGGTTTTACAGAGTGTATAAATAAGGATATAAAAAAGGGGGTATAGATAGGTTGGGTGGTGGTTTAAAAGGGGGAAAGAAGCAATGAGTCTGGCCCCATTGGAAGGTCTGAACTAAGACATTGGACCTATGGGAACCAGAACTCAGGGATAAGGACCGTGACACTTTGGGGACTGGAAGTGGGTAAAATTAGTCAGGAGATAAGGTACGTATATATATATATATATAATATAAAATATATTTTAAATATATATATATTTTATAAAATATAAAATTATATATATATATATAAAAAGGGGGTATTTAGATGGGTTTGGGGTTTGGGGGTTTATAAGGGGGGAGGAAAATGAGTCTGGCCCCACTTTTCCTAAAGAACCTATGGGAACCAGAACTCAGGGTAAGGAATTGTGGGGATTAGGAGTGGGAAAAATAGATAGGGAGTAAGGTATATATTGTGATATTGTAAATAGTGTATATATTTTAAGTAGTGTATAAATTGTATATGTGTATATATTGTATATGGGGACATTTAGATCAGGGTGGGGTATATAATGTAAATAAATAGGTTTGGATGAATGGTATGGATGGGACTGGACCAGCCCAGGGTCACAATAAGTTCTGTACACGTTATTGTAAATATTTTGTCAGGTAAACTGGTGTATGTTTTCATCCTCAATAAAAGAGTATCACTATATACAGGAGAGGTCCAGGTTATACCAGCATGCTCATATCCTATATACAGGAGATCCCCAGGTTATACCAGCATGCTCCATATCACTATATACAGGAGATCCCCAGGTTATACCAGCATGCTCCATATCACTATATACAGGAGACCCCAGATTATACCAGCATGTTCCATATCACTATATACAGGAAAGGCCCAGGTTATACCAGCACGCTCCATATCACTGTAAACAGATGATCCCCAGGTTATACCATCATGCTCCATATCACTGGCACGTACCCGTACGTAGAGGTGGATCCACTGGGCCACCGCAAGCGATGGTGTAAGCCACGCCAGGGAACGGAATCTAAGTAGGTCCCGGTTTTCACCAGAGCCCGCCGCAAAGCGGGATGGACTTGCGGGGGGAGTCTCCCCGGGTCGTTCCCCCTGACGTACTTGCTTGCGGTGCGCCGGGGTTTTTAAAAGCGGGGTCCCCAGAATCTTTTGGGGCAGGCTGTAGTGGGAAAAAGGCCCAGAAGGTCAGGGCGGGGCCGGAAAAGGTTCTTTGGCCCTTTTGGCAGGCGCTGGGGTCGGGGCGGGCCCGGGCAAAAACCCTGGGGGGGAACGGAAGTAAAGGGAAACGGTACACGGAAAGTCAGGAAAAGGGCTAGAAACCCTTTCCCCAATAGGCTAAAAAGGCATTTAAAGGGACCCGGGCAAGGGCCCCAGGGGGGGGCAGGCTTAAATAGGGGCAGTAAACCGGGCAATACCCAATTTTCCCGGTACACGGCCCTTTTTAAATCTCACGTGCCGGCCCGACGGCGCGCCTTAGATGTAGGGGGGCCCGCGGCCCCGGGAAAGGCAGAGCCCGCAACAGGGAGCGCGGCCCGGGAAAGAAAGGGGGGAGTCGGGCCCGGCCCGGGTTGAGCGCGCCCCCCGCCCGCAACGGGCCCGGGGGTTGGGCCGGGCTCGTGCGGCGACCACGGTTGGGGCCCGGGGCCCCGGGACGGGGGTCTGGGGGCCCCCCCGTGAAGTTACCCCCCCCCCCCTTCGGCCCCCCTCTTTCGGGGCCTGGGGGAATCTCCGGGTTTTGGGGGTCCCGATCCAAAAATTATTTTTTCTCTGGCTCCCGGACCTCCCCTGGGGGCCCCGAACCCCTTCCTCAATGAAAAAAAAAACCGTTTCCCCTCTGACCTCTTCATGTCTAGAATCCCCCTTTCCCGTAAAAGAAAAGGGGGTGGTACCCGGGCCTAAGGAGTGGGAGGAGAATTTCCCCGAGGGGAAAGGTTTTTAAAGGAGGGCCCGGGTTTTTTGCAGGGAGACATGGAAGGATTTTTGGGGGACCTCTATTTGGGGGGAAAGGCGGAGCTTGTATGCAAAAGGGGTTTAAATTTGCGTTAAAGAAACCTCAAATTTGGACCCGGGAAAACCGGGGACCCAGCTTAAAGCTGGGAACCTTGAAAGTATTTATTTAGCCGAAAAAACCACCCCCTTGTCCCAGGGGAGGGGGGCGGGGGGTTCTTCCCCTTTTTGTCGGCTTGGGGCCCCTTGGTGGGGGCGGAGGGGGGGATAGGGAAGGGATGAGTCTGTCCCCAGATAGCTGTCGGTCCTGGCCCGCTTTTCCCAAGCAGGGAACCTCCGGGGGCCCACAGAAGGGGGGAGGGGGGGTGGGGATTGTCCCCCGTAGACAATAAAAGAAAGGGCAGCAAAAGCAGACTCAGAGTCCAATGGTTATACGAAAACCCCGGCCCCAGGGCAAAAAGGCGGCCCAAATCACCCGGGGCCGCGGAGACAAAGTGGCGCAGGAAAAAAAACCTAGGATTTTTGGTTTTACTCTCTTACCTGCCCTTGGGAAATTGGGGGGTTGATGGGCCCGAAAAAAAGTCCAGTTTTTTTTGGGTTATTTGGGTTACAGAGGGAGTGCCAAAATTTCTGGAGACAAATTGAAGGGCCACGGCCCAAACATTTGTCCCTGAGGGGGGCCCAAATGCAGCCGAAAAAATGAAGAAAAAAAAGGACTGGAAAGGCGAGGACAGGGGGGACCCCGGGCCCAGGGGGAAAAAAAGGGGGGAAAATTTAAAAAAACCGGTCAGTAACCCCCCAGTTTTCGGTGTTGGGAAAGCGGAGGGGGAGGGAGTTCCTTTGATAAAATCCAGGGCCCACACAGGGGGGCCCCAAGGGACAGGGGGGTTATAGGTAGGGCAGGGCGGGCCCTGCGGTTTTGAGACAAAACGCCCACAGAAGGGGCAGGCCTCCACGAACTCAGGGAAATCCGGGGCCTAGGCTCGGCCACCAGTGGGAATTGGGGAGTTGAGAGGGGCCGGACCTCTGTACTCCTGGGGGCCCCGCCATACGGGAGAAATTTGACCCCCTTTGAAAAATATTTTCCTCCCGAAAAAGCGGGGAGGGGACGTTTGTTTTTCCCGGGGGAGGAATGCTTTTGTAGGTTTTAACTGGGGAAAGGGATGAGCCTTTTCGGGAAAGGGTTTAATTTTCCCGTGGGGGTGGACTCGCCCCCAGTCACTTTCCGAAGCCCCGGGGGGAAGAGCGTCGGCCCTTGACATTTCGTTCCCAGGGGAAAATGAATAAAAAAATTTAAAAACCCGGGAGAAAAAGAGAGACCAAAAGGCCGGGGTTTGGGTTTTAAAAGGGGTTGGGAAAGGTCTGGAAAAAACACCCGGTTTTTTTGGGGGGGGTTCGGTATAATGCTGACGGGGTGACGAGCCCCCTCCAGGGGGGTATCTCAATTTTCCCAGTGCCAGTTGATGGCCAGCAATTTTCCCGGTCCCCAATAGGGAGCCATTCTTCTGCGGGGGAAAAAAAATTTTTTAGAAAAAAACCCCGCAAGGGGAGGGTTTTGAGGGGGCCCCTTTTTTCTGGGAGGTAGGCCCCGGCCCCCTACCGAGGAGGCGTCAACCCTCGAGAAAAAATGGTTTGTTCATTTATCTGGCCAAAAGGGGAGCCCCGGGCGCAGTGGGAAAAGGGGCACATTTTAACTTAGGGGGGGCTTCCTCTGCCGTTTGGTGGCCAGAGTTTGGATTTGCGTTCTTCTTGGTTAAAGCCACTATGGGGGGACCCCAGCGAAAAAAAATGTGGTTTTAAATTCCCCTGTAATAGTTGTCAAACCCCCCGGGGAATCTTTGTATGGCTCGAAGACCCGGGGGGGGGCCCTTTAGGACGGCAGAAAACTTCGGGGGGGCCCTCTGGGGCCCCCTTTGTCAAAAATGATGTAGCGAGAAATGGTAGGCTTGCTGATGAAAACGGGGAAATTTCAAGTTTGGCATAAAAGTGGTTGGCCCTTAGGTCTGGGACTGGCGCACGTGAATTTTAAATGGGATTCAAGGTCGGGAGAAAAAAAACCAGAAATATCGCCCAAGGATACACAACCAGCATGTGTCCCGGGGAGGCCCGGGAAAGATGTCATTGGGGAAATTTTTGGGAAAAGACGGCGGGGGGGGCATTGCAGAGCCGAAAAAGGGCAAGGGCCGGTCCCTCAAAAGTGCCCGTCGGGGGTTTTGGGGAAAGCATTTCCTTTTTTTTCGTCGCCCTCTCAAATTCCTTTATGAGATTAAAAGCCCCTGCAGGTCCAGTTTAAAAAGGGTTTCTTGGCCCCACGTGGGCCGATAAAAAAGGGTTCCTTTGATAAAAGGCGGGGGTAGGGGGTTCCCTTTACCGGGGATTTTGTTGAGGCCTCGTTTGTCTATGAAAAGGACGCAGGTTCCTTTCCTTTTTACCCACGAAGAAAAAACCCCCCCCAGCTGGAGAGGAGGACTTGCGGAAAAAAACCCCCCTCTGAAGATTTCCTTCCATTACGTGGCCCATAGCCCGGGGTCTCAGGTTGCCCGGGGGGGTTTAACCCTCCCAAAACCGTGGAGGAGCGCCCCGGGAGGGGGGTAAATTAGGACAGTCGTATGGGCAGAGGGGGGGGGGGGCAACGTCTCAGCTTGCTTCTCGGGGGAAGAGGGTCTGCGAAGGCTTGGTATGGGCAGGAAGGCCCCTCAGAGGTTTAGACGATCCCCAAAAAAAGCGGTAAGCCCCCGGGCCCAGGTGCCACCCAAAAAGCGAGATGACACTCCCCGGGGCCCCCAAATCGGACTTCCCCGACTGCCAATCGAGGGACGGGAGCGTGGCCCTTTGCAGCCACGGGAGGAAACCCCCGGGAAATGGCCGGGAAAGGAAAGGGGGGGGTTTAGAAAAAAAAGCTTCCTTATGCAGCACCCCTACTTGTAGGAAACCAGGGGCTCGTTCGGGGAAAGAATTGGGTCCTTGAAAAATCTCCCCCCCCCTGACCGGGAAGGGGATGGTAGGGGCTTCTCCAGGCGGATCACAGGGGGGGTTTTTGCTTTTGGGTACCAGAGCAGCGTCCAAGAAAATTTTCCCGGGAGACCCCGAGTCTAGGAAACCAAATAGCCTGAAAAATGGGCACCAGGCCTTTTTTTGCCGGGGATCAGGGGGGGGAAAGGTCCCGGCGAGGAGGGGCTTGCCCTCACCTCGGGATGCCCTTCCTGTATCCAGGTGCGCCCGTTTCCCGGGCAAATGAGGGGCGCAGTGGGGAGGGGTCTGCGGGGGAAAGGGTCTGCACTGCCCCAAAATAAGACAAAAAATTCTCCTCCGTCTTCTGGTTGGGTCAGTTTAGAAAAGGTTTTGGGCCCCATCCCCCTCCCAAAGGCCTCTTCGGCGGCGGGGGCCGAAAAGGGGCGAATGAGGCGGCCTTTGAAATTTTGGGGGGCCCCGGGCGGGGGGAAGACGTCGGGGTCTAGCTTGCTCTCGTTCCTGCCCGGGGGTTCCTCCTGGCGTTCCGGGGAAACGGGGTGTCAAACCGAGTGGCCCCGGGAGATAAGGGTTTTGCTCAAGGAAGACGGGGGGATCCCGGCAAGAAAAAGCATTTCCCTTGGGCCGCCCGGTGGAAAAGGCCCTTCTTTGAAAGGGGGCAATTTAACGCCGGGTTCATTCCATGATAAAATCGGGGGGCCGAGGGGAAAAAATAAAGGCATAATCGCCTACAGATGAGGTTTTCCCCCCGGGCAGATTTAGCAAGGCCCCGGGGCTCGGCAGACGAAGGGCCCCGGGGTGGTTTTCCCCGAAAAGCTCCTGAACTCGGTGAGGAAAAGAAGCCCGGTTTGCTGTGACCCGGTCGGGCCCCGTCCGAGGGGGGGTAGCCCGCCCGGGCTTTTTCCCCCAGGAAGGAAAATTTGCAAGAAAAGCCCCCACCCTTTGATCGGTTTTGGTAGGAAATTTGGTTTTTCCCCATTTTTAACCCCAATATGCGGGTGCATTGGGTGTTTAAAACCCCTGCAGGCCCTTGGAAATCCCCTTCGATTTGGTCGGATAGATAGACGGAGCCCTGGGAACGGTTGGAGCCCGGGGCCGGGGGGAAAAGCGGGGCCCCCGGGGGGGGGGTTGTTGTTTCCCGAAGGCCAGGGCTGCTGCATCTTTTGGGGGGAGTTTCTATTCCTGGGTTGGCCCTTAGGAGGCTGGTTTGTGGACTTTCCTGAGCCACCAAAGGCCCAAAAATTTTGGGGGAACTCGCGGCAGACCTCCTTGGGGGATCCGGGGATTTTACATTTCACAAAAGAAAGAGGTACCGGGGCCCCCAAAAGGGGTGGGTTAAAACCACCCCAGGGGGGGGAAATTTAATTCCCCAGGTTTTAAACCCCGGAAAAGGGATCCCCTTGCTTTCCCGGGGAAAACCGGGTTTGGGGTTTAAACCCTGACCCCCTTAATTGCCCCCCTTTCGGGGTAAAACCCCCAAGGGGTATTGCGTGGTGAGAAACGTCAGGGGGAGGTCGTATCGGGGAAAACAGGCAGAAAAATAGGGGAGGGCGGGGGGCCAAAGGGTTTACGTGGGTTCCCCCCTGGACAGGCCCCCTTTGGTCGGGCAGACGGGGGAAGAAGCCCGGGGGTCGGGGAACCCGGGGAAGGGTAAAAGGTTTTCGGGTACACGGTTTTTTAAGGGTTTTTTAAAAGGCCCCAAAGGTAGTAAAAGCTTTCCCCAATAGGTGAAAAAGGCCCCTAAAAATCCGGGGGAAAGGGGCCCCAGGAAGGGGGGCTTAAAAAAAGGGGCAGTGACCGGCAATAAACCAAAATTTCCGGTACCCTGGCCATTTTAAAACTCAAAAGTGCCCGGCCCCGGGGCCCCGCGGCCTTAGATGTCGGGGGGCAAGGCCCCCGGGGAAAGGCCCGGACCGCAAAAGGGGCGCCCGCGGGTAATAAGGAGGGGTCAGGCCCGGGCCGGGGTGAGGCGCCCCCCCCCGTCAAAAAAGGGCGGCGGTGGCCCCCTCCGGGGCGGCGACCAAGGTGTGCCCCCGACCCGGGGGCGGGGGTCGCGGGGCCCCCAAACCGTGAAAAAAAATCAAATATTACAGGAGATCCCCCCGGTTATACCCGCATGCTCCATATCACTATAGATTGGGGTCCCCCGGTTATTCAGCAAAGGGTCCATATCCCCCCTATATACAAAGGGGTGGCCCGGTTATTCCCGCATGTCCATATCCAAATATATAAAGGAGTTTCCCAAAGGTTTTTTCCAAACATGGTCCATTCAAATATATAGATGGGATCCCCAGGTTTTTACCAAACTGCTTTCCCTATTCTATATACAAAGGGGAAAGGCCCGGTAATACTCAGCATGGCTCCTTTTCACATAATTTTCAGGAAAATTTCCCCGGTTATACCCAGCATGCCATACAAATATATACAGGAGGGTCCTCAGAATTTTTTACCAGTATGGGTCCATATCCCCTTTTATACCGAAGATCGAAAAGGGTTTACCAGCATGCTCCCCAAAATCACTATATATAGGGGATTCCCCGGTTATTTTAGCAAAGCTCCCAAAATCACTTTATACAGGAGTCCCCAGGTTTTTAACCGGGCCATTCCTTATCAATTATAGTGGGTTTCCCCCAGGTTTTAAAAGCATGTTTCCATATCTTATATACAGGGGAGGCCCAGGTTTATACCCTCCGCTCCCTTTTCCCACTATATAAAAGGGATTCCAGGTTATACAGAATGCCCCCAATTACTTTTATACAGGAGATCCTCAGATTAAAACCGTTTCCCCCATATAAATATATACAATGAAAACGACAGGTTATACCACCCCTGCCCCCTTTTTAACTATATATAGGAGTTTCCCCGGTTATACTAGCAGGGCCCCATTTACTTTTATACAGGAGACCCCCAGGTTTTTCCATCTCCCCCCTTTTTAACAATAACACGGGAAAGTTCCCAGTTTTATACCAGCATGCCCCATATCACTTGTACCAGTTTGTACATATAAAATTTATATGTTAGAGAAACCCCAATACCAAAAAAAAAACCACTGACCCCCCTTTCCCTTGCTCACCAATGGCAGACCTCCAATTTTCGTCCGAAATCGGACTTGGCTCTTGGGCCCCAAAACAGGGAAGTTGGGTTCTTGGAGCCACCCGTGGAGCTGATTTTGGGCCACCTTGGAGATGATTTTGGGGGGCCCCAGGGGGAGTTGATTTTTTGGGGCCACCAGTGGAAGTTTATTCTTTTGGGGCCCCCAGGGGGAGATGATTGTTGTTTGGGCCCCTCTACAGTTTTTGAAAAAAAATCCCAGCTTTCTGCATTTCTTTTTCCCGTCTTTTTTTCTAAAAAAAACAGCCCCCACTCGATATGTCCAAGGGGCCCCCCAAGGGGTTTTCCCTTTCTCTCCCTTTTGGCCTAAACCCGGATGTACCCTTTCCCCGGAGCCCATCATACCTTTCCCAAACAAACCCAAATTTTGCATAGGGGGAAAACCCTGCCCAAAGAAACCCGCAAGGGGGTTCCCCCTGCTTCCCTTTGGTCCCGCCTGGTGTTATATAAGTTTCCGACCCCTTTATATCTGAAGCCCTTAACAAAAAAATTGGTTTTATAAAGGTTTCCCCCCCCCCAACCCCCCCAAAGAGTACCCATTTTGAAACCCTGGTAACCCCGAAGCCTCCATGCTAAAAAAAAGCTAAACAATGAGGTTCTGTGCTTCAATTTTGGGTAAAACCCTTGAGCCCCCTTACAGCACTATTTTTTTTTTCCCCATAGCCATCACGCCCGCACCATGCTAACCCCTGAGCCACCGTATTGCAAAAGTGCTAAAAACTGAGCCACCCAACTTTCCAAAGTGCTAAAACCCCTGAGCCCAAACCTTTGTAGACTAGGGGTATCCAAAATTGCCATCACGCGCAAACCCTGCTAACCAATGGGCCACCGTACGCAATGGGGCTAAAAAAAATGAGGCCCCCGTACTGCAATGTTTAACCGCTGGCCACCTTTTAGACTATGCTATTTGATTGCCATCACGCAAAGCACCTTTCTAAAAACCCCGGGGTCACCGTTAAATGCAACGTGATAACCCCTGAGCCCCCCCGTACTGCAAACCCTAAAATCCCTTTTAGATTCTGTGATGCGAAGTGCTATTCCATTGACCCTCATGCAGTGTCAAATTAAACCCCTGAGCCCCCCCGTACGCAACATGCTAAAAACTGAGCATTTTTTGAAGACTGCTAAAATATTGAGCCACCTTTCTGCAAAAAACCTAATACTCAGATCTAGGCTGCAGAAATGCTAACCCCCTAAGCCACCATTTCGCTTTATTTTTAAACCACTGGGGGCCCCCCTGCACTGTTTCCCCCACTGTATGTTTACTTTTTGTAGGGAAAAGGGTAGTGTGATTCTGGGCGATGCCTGGGTGATCTTCCGGACACGTAAAAGTCGACTTCAGCAACGTTTCTTCCAGTTTGATTTGGGGTGGCGTTGGTGGATCGTTTTTCAGCAGCTTGTTTGCGAAAATGGGGGATTATTTTGAGGCCGGAGGGCGTGGAGAGGAAAGTTTTTTGGAAAGAGAGCTTTTAGCTGTCCTCCCACCTTTCCAACTCTATCCTTGGGCCCAAATCCAATCAGGTTTCCGGGCCCCAAAACTCCACTGAAAAATGCCCTAAACCCAAGGTCACCAAAGACCTAAATAACTGTAAACCCACGCCACTACTCCGTCCTTCTTCCCCCCTAGAAACCCGTCCTCGGCCCTTTGACACTGTCAAACCCCTCCATCCCGCTAAAATCCCCTTTCCCCCCTCGGGATCACGGACCTGGCCCTCTCCCGGTTTTCTTCATAACCTTTTTGAAGGGACATTCAGTGTCTTTTTCACTCCTGCCCACCTCCTCCCACCCCCATTCCCGTTTGGGGTTCCCAGGGGTCTGTCCTGGGCCCACTCCTCTTCTCTATCTACACTCTTGGTCTGGGTCAGCTATTAAACCTCGCATGGCCTTTTTAAACCAAACCTGTAAGGGGGGACGACACCCAAACTTTTATCTCCCCGGCGGGCATTAAAAATCCCCTTTTCCCCCCGGGTTCCCAAAAATTTCCCATCATCCAAATTTTCCCCCTTCTTCTCCTTTTCCCCTCGCTTAAAAAAATAAATGTAGATAAAAAAAGAATTATTTCTTTCCACCCCTCCCTCTCTACCCCCCCCACCTGATCCCCTCTATCACTGTTAATGGCCACACCCTCTCCCCCGCTCCACAAGTCCCTGCCCTTTGGGAAAACCTTTTACTCCTCTTTATCCTTTTAAACCAAAACATCCAAGCCCCCCCCCCTTGCCTTGGGGCCCCCACCTGAAAAATATTTTCCCCGCTCTGCCCATTCCCCAACCCTGGGGGCACTACTAAAACGCTAGTCCCCGCCCCCCCCTAAACCCCCCGCCTTGACTACTGCAAACATCCTTCTCTGTGGCCTCCAAATTAGCACCCCCGCTCCCCTCCAAAACCCTCCTAAACTCTGCTGGCCCCCTTTTGTTTAAACCCCTTTCCTGCTAATCCCCCTGCCTTCCCCCCTGCAATCCCTTCACCCGGGGGGGCCCCTTGCCCAAAGCATTCAGTTCAAATTACAAACCCCCGACCTACAAAAGGGTTCCATAACCCCCCCCTCCATAAACATCTCTGCCCCCAATTTCCAGATACCTCCCCTCACCCAATCTCCGCCCCCTCACCCGGACCTTCTCCCCTGCTCCCCCCTCATCAGCTCCCCACATAACCGTTTTCCCCGACTTTTCCCCTGCTTCACCCCAAATCTGGAAACTCATTAACCCCAAAAAATCAAGGGCTCTCCCCCTCTTTTCCCCGTTTTTAAAAGCAACCCGGAAAAAAATATCTCTTCAGGAGCCTAAACCCACCTAACCCCAAACCCCCACTACACCGGCCTGCAAACATGTCTGCCCCCAAAACCCCCTTTTTGCCCCTCCCCCCCTTCCTTGTTTGATTGTAAGGGCCCCCGGGGGGGCCCGGGGTCTCTTTCCTCTCTGTTTCAGTTACTTAAATCTTTTTGTCCCCCATTGGGAAATTTTTTCAATTATTTTTTTATGTTGTAAAATTTCCCCCTTTAAAAGTTTCAGCCCCCCTGGAATTTAAAGGCGCTCTAAAAAAATAATAAAAAATAATAAATAATGTATGTCCAAAAGTGGAAAAACTAAAAGTTTGTGGGTTTAAGGGTCTTTCCCCCGCTGAATGTCAATGGCGCGCGCCGTCTGTCTGCTTCCAGGAGCCTCACATCTGATTCATAAATCTTCCCTTGTCACTAATTTGACACTTGCTGTTGACGGCGCGCTCCCGGCTTAAAGGTTCTTGGGAAGTGACAAGATTTCCGCCATTCATTCTGAGTGATTGGTTTTGTGTCTCTGGGCGGTTTATTGATGGTCAGGTAAATATGGAGGCAGAATCCCAAAGAGATGCTTCATGGTCCAGAGGACGGGAATGAAAGACGTCTGTCCCCCCTCAGCAGCCGCTCCGGGGCACCTCTTACCGCGTACTGAAATTCTGTCTGCAGATATTTAAATCTAATAAAATAGAAAACTGTGCAAAAAACGAAGGAACGTGCGGAGACGAAAGCACACGGCAGATGGAAGAAGGGCAATAAAGTGCGTATGCTCAATGACAATGCACAACCACAACCAGGGTCACATGTCGTCCAAAAATGTGCATATGTGCATATGTACTATCTATCATTTTCATCTATCTATCTATCATCTATCTATCTACTTTTATCTATTTTATCTATTCCACATAAACTACCTACCCATCTATCTATCTATCTCCCATCTATCTATCTCCTATCAATATATATTCTATCTTTCTATCTATCTATCTATCTATCTATCTATCTATCTATCTATCTATCTATCTACTCAATATCTATCTATTTTATCTCATTTCTATCCTATCTATCATTTTATCTATCTAATCATTATCTATCTATCTATCTCATATCTATCTATCGATCTATCTATCTAATATCTATCTATCTCATATCTATCTAATATCTATCTATCCATCTATCTCATATCTATCTCATAACTATCTATCTCATATCTATCTATATCATCTCTAGCTATCGATCTATCTATCTCATATCTATCTATCTATCTCATATCTATCTATCTATCTTCTATCTATCTATCTAGCTCATATCTATCAATCTACTAAACTACTCTATCTACTATCTAAACTATCAAACTATCTATCTACCTCTCTCTATCTATCTATCTAATATCTATTTATCTATCTATCTCATATCTACCTACCTATCTATCTCCCATCTATCTATCTCCTATCAATATATCTTCTATCTATCTATCTATCTATCTATCTAAATATCTCATTTTACTATCTATTTATCTATCTATTCTATCTATTATCTATCTTTATCTATTGATCTATCTATCTATCTATATTAGATAGATAGATAATAGATAGATGAGATAGATAGATAGATAGATAGATAATAGGGGATAAAATATGAGAATAATAGATATGAATAGAAAGATATGAGAAGATAATATGAGAAGGATACATAGATAAAAGCGATGATTTATAAATAGATAGATATATAGATAGATAGATAGATTGATAGGAGATAGATAGATAGATAGATGTAGAGTGGATAAAACAATAGATAGATAATAGATAATATGAGATACAGATACATAGACAGTAGATATAATGGATTTGATAGGGTAGATTAGATATGAGAGAGATATATAGACATGAGATAGATAGATATGAGATAGATAGATAATAGATAGATAGATATAGATAGATAAAAGATAGATTGATGATAGAAAGATAGATAGATAGATAGACAGTAGATAGATAGATAGATATTAGATAGATAGGGTAGATAGATAGATAGATAATAGATAGATAGTAGATAATAGATAGTAGTTTTTTTTTTTTTTAGATTGAAAGATAGATAGATATAGCAAGGATAGATAGATAGGGACAGTAAGGAACAAATGACCATTGGGACCAATTGACCGTTTTTGAGTTAAATTTTACTTTTTTTTTTGGGATTTTTTTCCTAAATCTGAACATTAAGGGGATCTCGGGCCCAAAGGGGGAATTCTTCGGCCCCATTATGATGTGTACAAAAGATCACTGAGCTAAGCCCCCTTTACCCCCCTCTGCTCGGAAGCGCTGCCCCAAAAGGTTTTTCTGGAGAAGCCAATTGAAAGCGGTTGGGGAAAATTTTCCCCACAATTGAAAAAGGGTGACTTGTGGGGGGGCGGGGCGGCTGCATGTCCCCAAAAAATCTATGAAAAGTCACTGTTTTGTCACACCCGGGCCCGGGGCCAAACCTAAACCACTGGAGAACCATGTCCCGGGGCCCCCATCCACCTGTTTTTCCTTTCGGGAAAGGTGGCGCAGAGGATAACCCCTCAAAAAAGTTCCTGTAAAACTCTAAAGGACAGGGAAAAGAAAATAAAAATTCTGCACCTGGTGCAACAAGAATTTTGGATCTCGGGAACCCCGGGGGGGTGTTTCCCCGCTGAAAAAAAAGAACAAAAGAGAAAGATTTATGTGCAAAAAATGCACCCAATACAGCTCTAGAAGGGGCCCCAAGAATCAAATTTGGGGGCCCCAAAAGAATCATCCCCCTTTGAGGGGCCCAAAGAATCTCTCCACTGGGGGCCCCAAAGAATCATCCCCAATGGGGGCCCTAAAAATTCAGCTCCACGGTGGACACCAAGAATAATCCCCATTGGTGGACACCAAAAAATAAACCTCCATGTGTAACCACAAAAATTCACCCCCCAACTGGGGGACCCCAAGAATAAACCCGTAGGGGGGCCCCAAGAATCAACCCCAAATTTGGGCCCCAAAAAATTCACCTCCTCTGGTTTTTACCCCAAAAATTCACCTCCATGGGGGGACATAAAGGGAATCATCTCCACGGGTTTGGACCCCAAAAAATCACCTCCAGGGTGGACCCCCAAAAAATCAACCCCATTTAGGGGGGCCCCAAAAATTCAACCCCCACTGGTCCCCCAAGAACCCATCTCCCTGGTGGGCCCAAGAATCATCTCCACTGGTGGGGCTAAAGGGTTTTTTCCAAGGTTATTGGTGGGCCCCAGAATAACCCCAGGTGAAACATCTACAATGGTCCAATTACAAACCAAAAAAAATGGGGCCCAAAATCCCCCATTTTAAAAAAATTAAACTTTAAATAAAACAAAAAAATTTTTTAAAAATGTACAGAAAGAGGAAAGCAAGCAAAAAGACAAGCACTGGTGCAAAAATAAAACCTTGGGTTTTCAAAGGATGCCTTTTTAAAGGGCAAAGGACGAAAAATGTATGTGAGTTGGGGGTGCACCAGTATTCTGGGGTGCCCTCGGAAAAACTGACGCCCCCAAAAACCCGGGTTCAAAAGGGGAAGAGCAAAGAAATACCAACCCAACTGAAAAGTGCCTAAGACCTATTTTTTTGGATTAGACAAAATTTATAAAAATTTTGTTTCCCAAAACAATGAGCAAAAAATTTAGAACACCCCGACCAGGGAAAAGGGTGGGTGCCTTAGCCAAAACTTGTGGTTTTGGTTTTTTTACCCCCCTCCTTTAAATGTATGACCTGCAAAGGGAAAAACCCAAACCCCAGGGTAAAGGGGTGCCTGACCCCGACTTTTTGTATTTTTTTCTACACTGTGCCTTTTAAAAAAGACCGGCAGAAGAACAAACCAGGGAAAAAGGTGGGGGCCAGGTAGCTTTGGTTTTAAATTTAAAAAAGCCCTGAAATGTAACCGCAGAAAACAAAACCCGGGGGTAAAGGGGGTGCCTAAAAGCCGATTTGTGGCTTTTGCCTAAAACCTGCCCTCTATTTTTGACCCTGCAGAAAAACAAAACCATGGTAAAGTTCCCTGAGCCAGACTTTTTTGGTATTGGCTCTAAAATTTTGGCCCGGGAAATGTGCCCTTTGCAGAAAACAACCAGGGTTAAAGGTGGTGCCAAAAGCCAAACGAGGAAATTGTCCCTCTTACACTCCCCCGTAAAAAACCCTTTTTAAAGAAGAAAAAGGCCCGCCCGGGGAAAAGGGGGTTTGGCCTAGCCAACTTGTGGTATTGGCTCTAAAACGGCCCTGTAGTATGACCTCCCAGAAGAACAGCCCGATCGGGGTTAAAGGGTGGTCCCCCTGACCCAGACTTGTGGAAATTGGCTTTTAACACTGACCTTTTAATGTAGGGACCGGGCGGGAGAACAGCCCAGGGAAAAAGGTGGGGGCTGACCCCAAACTTTTGGTATTGGCTCACACTACCCTGTTTTGTATGACCTGCAGAAGAACACCAGATCGGGGAAAAGGTTTGGGCCTGAGCCAACTTTGGAAATTGGCTCTAAAACCCTTCCCTGTTTTTAAAAGACCTCCCACAGAACAGCCCCAAGGGAAAAGGTGGTGCCGAGCAGACTTTTTGGTATTGTCCTACAAATTTTGGAAACCTTTATGAAGGGAACCTGCAGAAAAACCCGGGCCCCGGGAAAAAGGGGTTTGCCTGACCCAAACCCCTTGGGGAAATTGGCTCAAACACGCCCCTTTTTTGAAATACCGGCAGAAGAACAACCAGGGAAAAAGGTTTTGGCCGACCCAGATTTTTTGGTAGGGGGCCTCTACATTGGCCCGAAGTATGGCCTGCAGAAAAAACGGGACCGGGGAAAAAGGTGGTCCCCTTGATCCAAAATTTGTGGTATTGACTCTACTCCCTTGCCCGGGTTATGTATGCCCTTTCAAAAGAACAGCCCAAACGGGGTAAAGGTTTTTGCCTTGACCAGACTTGGGGTTTTTTTGCCCAAACACTCCCTGTATGTATGACCGCAGCAGAACAGACCAGGGAAAAAGGAGGTCCCTTGACCAGACTTGGGGAAATTGGCTTACATTTTTCCCCCTGTATGAAAGACCTGCGAAAAAAAGCCAGACCGGGGTAAATTTGGTGCCGGGCCCCGGAAACTTTTTTGGTTTAAGGGACTTTTACAACTGCCCGTATGTATGCCCTTTCAGAAGAACACCCAAACCCCGGGGTAAAGGGGGTCCCTGGGCCGGGACTTGGGTTTTGGGCCTACCTGCCCTGTATGAAGGGACCTGCAGAAGAAAAAACCCAACCATTTTAAAGGTGGTGCCTGGGGCCAAGATTTGTGGTTTTGGGCCCTTCTAAAATTTCCCCTTTGTGTATGACCTGCAAAAAAACAGACCGGGGAAAGGGGTTTTCCTAAAACCAAAACCTTGTGGTATTGGCTCAAACATTTGCCTTTTAAATTTTATGACCTGCAGAAGAACAGCCAGACCGGGGTAAAGCGGGTCCCCTGAGCCAGACTTGTGGTATTGGCTCTACACTGCCCGGGTTATGAAAAAGACCTCCAAAAGAAAAAAACCAACCCGGGGGAAAAAAGGGTTGCCTGACCCCAGACGGGTTGGTATTGGGGCTCAAAACACGGGGCCCCTGAATGAAGGGGCCCTTTCAAAAAGAACAAAACCAGGGAAAAATTTGTTTTGCCTGAGCCAACTTTTGGTTTTGGCAAAAACACTGCCCTTTTAAAGTAGACCTCAGAAAAACCCCAAACCCAAAGGGTAAAGGGGGTCCCGGAGCCAACTTGTGGTTTTTGGCTTAAAGGGTCCATACATACGGGTTTGCTTTTAAAACTATTTTTAAATCAAATTTAGACCTCCCCCTTTTTCCCGGCCTTTTTTCATTTCACCCCCCAAAAAAAATCCAAATTCGGGGTTCCCACAAAAAATTTCCCTTTTCCCCCTTGGGATTATGTGCCCCGTTTTGATTTGGAACATAAAGACCCGGGGAAAAATACACAATCATAAAACCTATGGGGCTGAGTCAAAGTCTATGACAATGTATGTAAGAACATGAACAGTATGTTACTATCATGTTGCCCAACTTCTCCAAGAAACACCCCTCGTGCTCCAACAGGGCAGGGTTCTAACTTTAAAAATGATTAATAAATTTTCCGGGTTTTAAAATAATCTTAAATTTTGGGTTTTCACATGGGTTTTTTTTTTAATAAAGGGGTCCAACTGCTTTTCTCAAACGCGTTTCCCCCCAGTAGCCTTTTTTTCAGAAGACCCAAATGGGGGAAAAGGGGGGGTTTTTTTGGAGAATTGGAAAACATGATGGTAACCTTTGGTTTATGAGAGTTAAACACGGTTATCTGTGCTGTTTCAAAAGGACTGCGGGGGACATCTACTAAAATAACTGTTTCTTTTAAAGTTTTTCAAAGGGGCCTTTTGTCTGTGGTGTTAAAATAGGACTTTCCCGCGGAAAATCTACCCATTATCTGTACTCAGGGGAAATTATCACTTTATTTTTATCTTTTGGGATTTACAAAAGGACCTTTCAGGGGGACATTCCCACTACATTATCTGTACTCAGAGAGGGCCCAAAACTGTTTATCTGTGGTTTACATAGGGGCCTTAGGGGGTGACAGTTTTCTTTCATTAAACTGTAACCAGAACATCACTGTGTTTTCTGTGCTTTTTTCATAGGACTGCTGGGGACCAAAACAAAAACAATAAAAAGAAATTAAAAAAGTTTTCCCCCTTTTTTTACCGGGGGTTGGGTTTACATAGGGGCGCAGGGGGACATCTACTACAATAAATGGGGGCAAGAAATTAAAACCCCTGTGTTAAACTGGGGGTGTTCAGGGGCGTCCTAGGCAGGGTTTTTTTCTGGGGCAAAAAAGCCCTGAACAAAGCTTCCCCGTGCCCCGAGTTCCCCAGGGGCCGGCCCCCCTGCGGGCCTGCACACGACTTTTTTTTTTAGCTTTTGTTTTCCCTCTCTGGACGCACTCACAAACTTTAGAAAGGCCTTTCCAGTTCAAGGGGGAGGGGGGAGGCCCACTGGGAGGAGGGGAGGGGCTGAGGAGGGAAGGGGGGCCGCCCCGGGGGTTGCCCCAACACAGCTCCCAATTGGCTGCTCAGTGGGAGGGAAGGGGGGGAGGGGGGACTGCAGGAGGTTTACGGGGGGAGGAGGGAGAGGTTCGGGAGGGGGTGCTCACACTGCCAGAAATCAGGGAAAAATCCGGGGGAAAAAACACAGTGTCCAGCATGAGAGGGGTCCGCCCCCGCTTTTGATCTCCCAACATTTTCCTGCAAACTGCAGTGTCCTGGGGCCCGTCCCCCATTTCTTCACAGGGGTCCCCCATTTTGCCACATAACCTAGGGCACCCATTTATGAGGAAGCCTCCCTGCCCAAAACAATGAAATGCATTTGGTAATAGGAGGGAAACAGCAATAACTTACATGAATTTAAAAATGTACCCGAATTTCCCCCGATTTTGGTGTGTGTCTGAAGTGTGTGTGTGTCTGATTTTGTGGGGGTTTTGAGGGTTTTGGGTGTGTCTGAGGGGGTGTGTTTTAGTTTGTTGAGTTTGTGTGTTTTCTGAGTGGTTTTCTGAGTTGGGGTTTAGTGTTGTTTGTCCCGATTTTGAGTTGGGGTGAGTTTTGGGGTGTGTCTGAGGGTTTGGGGGTGTGTGTCTGAGTGTGGGGTGTTCCCCGAGGTGTGTTGTTGGGGAGTGTGTTTTGTGGGGCAAATGAGTGGGGTGTTGGTGTGGTGGGGTGGGTTCCCGATTGTGTTTGTTCCCAGTGTGTGGGTTTGTGTGTGTTGAGTGTGTTTGTTCTTTAGTTTTGGGTGTGGTTTAAGGGGTGTTTTGTGTCCCGAGTTTTGTTTGTGGTTTCCCGAGTGTGGTGTTTTTTTTGGGGAGTGGGGGTGTTTGTCTGAGGGGTGTGTCTGAGTTTGTGTGTTTGTGGTCTTTAGTGTGGGGTGGGGATGTGGTGTTTCCTGAATTGTTTGGGGGCCCGTGGTGGCTGTCCGAGATGGGGTTGGGGTCTTCTAGTTGTTTTGTGTCCCGAGTGGTTTTGTGTGTCCCCGAGTGTGTGTGTCTGAGGTTCCTTTTTGAGTGTGGTTGTTATCTGTGGGGTCTTTCTGAGTGTGGGGGTGTTCTGAGTGGTGTTTGGGCCCCGATTTTGTTTTTGTCTGGCTGGAATGGTGGGGTGTATCGTGTGTATGTCCGAAATGTGGGGTGTTTTTGAGTGTGTGTCCTGTCCCCGAGTGTTGGTTTTAGTATCTGGGGTGTAACGTCTGTGTGTTTCGTCTGAGTGGTGTGTGTATCTGTGTTTTCGTCGAGTTTTTTCTGTCCGAGTGTATGTGAGGGATCGTGGGTAAAGTCTGAGTGTGTGGCTGAGTGTGTGTGTCCTGAGTGTGGTTTTGGGGTGTGCTGAAATGTGTGTGTCGATTTGTGTGGTCTGAGTTGTGTTGTCTTTTTGGTGGTGGAGGTTCCCCGAGTGTGCCCGTCTGAGTGTTAAAGTTTAGTATCTGTTTTTTTATTTCTGAGTTTTGTGTCTGAGGGGTGTGTTGGGGTCTGTCGGGGTGGGGTGTCTGAGTGTGTGTGTCCCGAAATGTGGGGTCTGTTTTAGTGGGGTGTGTGTATATGTATGAATAAAATGTTCACACTTTTCGGGAAATTTCCTGGTTCAATTTTTCCGCGTATTTTGCGCTTCAATACGCCCGATTAAAGGGCCCCCGCAATAAAGGTAATTCATTTATCTCCTGAAAACTATGGATTACCCCTTTTCGTATTGTATGCACAGGGGGAAACACGTGTGGTTCCAAAACACACAGCGGGATTGCGGGGTTTTTTTCCATACCCCCCGCAATAAAGCCGGTGAACAATAGGCAAAGGGCCCGGGGCCCCGATGTAATTTTTCCCCTAGCAAACGCCCCGGTTTGGGGTTACATAGGACTTGCCCCTTGACCCTTTTCTACAATATCTGGGATTAAGAAATTTCCCCCTTTTTTATCTGTGGAGTTACACGGGGGCTGCAGGGGCCAACTACTACTATTAATCTGGGATTTTTAGGGGAGTTTAACCCATTTTTTTCTGTGGGGGTTTTTTAAAGACTGGCAGGTTTACATCACTACATTGATCCGGGACTCAGAGAGTTACCCCCGGGGTTTTTCTTTGGTGTTAAAATAGGACGGGAAGGGGCCCTTGCCCCACAAATTAAACTGATTCAGAGAGTTTACCTTTAAAAAATTGTTTGGGTTAACAAAAAGGGCTGCGGTGTCCAATCAAATCCAATTTAAAAAAACCCAGAAAAAGATAACACGTTTTTACTGAAGGTTTAAAAAAATTTTGGAAAATTTCATTGACAACTACCCAAATAACTTTTATTTAAGAGTTTTCCCTTTTTTTTATCCCGTGGTTTTTACATAGGGCGCAGTGACCCTCTACTTACCTTTCCTTTAAATCCCAAAAAGGGTTTCCCCCGGAAAAAACTTAAGGGTTTCCCTAACTGCATTGGGAAAACTACTAAATACTTAAGGGCAAAGTTAAACCCCCCGTTTGGGAAAACCCAAAAAAAGAGGAAAAGGGCCAGGGGATTTCTGGAAACCTTGTTAAAAGGGCTCAATTTTGTTGGGGGGGGGGGGGGGGGGGGGGGGGGGTTGGTTTTGGGTTTAAAAAAATTTTGGTCCCTTTTTTACCACCATTAGGGGGCGTTAGTTTTACCTTTGGAGAACCTCTTTTTTGGGGGGCCATTGGGAGACCCCCGAAACCCCAAATGTATTATGATTCTGTGTTACATTTCTTCTTTAAATTTGGTTTGGGAAAAGATTGAAAACCTTTAAACGCGGGGGGGAGAAAAAAGCGCTCACGGGGAAAGGGGGCATTTTTTTGTATCATCATTGTTTCCCTTGTGCAAAAGGGGGGGGGCCCGGGGCCACTGCCATCCTCTTGGGGTTAATTTCCCGGGGTGATTTCCATTTTTTCCCCTCAAGTTAAAAAGGCCTTTTGGCCCTCCGGGGGCCCTTTAAAAAGGAAACCCCCCTTTTTATTCCCGACAAAATTTTGGTGGCCCTTGCCAGCGGGTGGATTTCACTAATCTGGCCGTGTGTCTTTCTCTGCTCCTTGTACTTTGCCATTGTCCCTCTAAGTGAATTTCCATGTAGCGCTGACGCTGATCCAGATCAATGAGCCGGCACCTTTGTTTTCTTTCTTTTTTTTTTCTTTTTATCTGGTGGCAAAAAATATTTCTCTGGCTCAGCTGAATTCTCAGCTATTTTACTCTACAGAATCTTATAAAAGCCGCTATATATAATATATATAATATGTACCTGCTGCCGTACATAGGATTCCCCCTAATGTCCTGCAATATAGTTATTTAGCTCTCTAGTACATAAACTGATGCATCAATACTAAGCAATTACCCGTATACAGGATCCTATTCCTGCTGAATACACTGTCCTATACCTGCTATATATAATATCCTATACCGGCTGTATATACTGTCCTTCACTTGCTGCCTTACATAGTATCTTATACCTGCTGTATATAATGTCTTGTACCTGCTGTATATTATATTCTGTACCAGCTGTATATAATATCCTAAACCAGCTGTATATAATATCTTATACCTGTTGTATATAATATCCTAAACCAGCTGTATATACTGTCTAGTACATGCTGCCATATATAGGATCCTATGCAAGCTGTATATACTATCTTTTACTTTCTGTATGTAATATGCTGTACCTTCTGTATACACTGTCCTATACCTGCTGCCAGATGTAAGATCCTATACTTGCTGTATATAGTATTCTATAGCCGCTGTATATAATATTCTATACCTACTGCCATATATAGGACCCTTTACCTGCCGTATATAATATCTTATACCTGTTGTATATAATATCCTATAACTGCTGTATATAATATTCTTTACCTGCTGTATATATCTTATATATTTTGTATAAAATATCTCATACCTGTTGTATATAGTATCTTATACCTGCTGTATATAATATCTTATATTTGCTGTATATAATATTCTTTACCTGCTATAAGTTATTTCAAAGTAGTGAGTATCTGTGAAGTGGAAAGAAAATGAGAGGTCCTTTTCCAAATCTATTCAGCCGCCTTTATCCTGATCTCCCGCAATAAAATCCAGTGCGACCAGTAGCTTACAGAAATGACCTAATTATTAAATAATTTGTATGTAAAATTTTCTCAGTATAAGTACAGCATCATAAAAAACCAAGGAACACACCAGGTAGTTTAGGAATAAGGTTGTGGCAAAGTGTATTACAGGCTAAGGTTTTTGAATAAAATAGCCCAAGCTCTGAACATCTCACAGAGCACTGTTCAATCCCTCATCTGTAAATATAAGGAGTATGGCACAATTGCTGACCTACCAAGACATGGCCGTCCATCTAAACTGACCGCCCAGACAAGGAGAGCACTAATAAGAGAAGCAGCCAAGAGGCCCAGGGTGACTGTGGAGGAGCTGCAGGGATCCACAGGTGGGAGAGTCCATCAACAGGACAACTAATAGTTGTGTCCTCCACAAATCTAACCTTTATGGAAATTCGGCCCTGCAATTACGTCGGCAATAAGCCGTGTGAACATTGCCTTAGAAGCAAGAGCAGGTGTTGTTAACCTCTAGAGATCAGGAAAGGAGGACATGAGCTGAGTAGAAGGATCAGGCCGTGGTTAGTGAGGGATGTTTATGTTTAGTTAGAGGTTAGATGTTGTGTATATTGTTCACCAACCTGTCCCGATTTGCTGAATAAAGATTAAGGCTGCTGGGGTCAGTTTTTAAACAATGCTGGTTTTTATGGAGTGGCAAGACTTCATAGACAGCATTCCCAAAAGCCAAACTACCCCAGAGTCACACATGGAGTCTGAACGTGAGCTAAAATCCTACACAGCAATAGGAAGTCGGGCATGGGACGGTCCTCTTACCGTAGGGCGACATAGGACATGTATCTGCTCTCTCGTGGTCGTCATTTCCATGCATCCTCTTCCTTCTCTTCACTCTCGGTCCTCAACAGTTTTCTAGTTTCATCACACAATAAACGCCCAGCAATCACCTGCAAGATCAATGAGCCAAGCTGTTTTAGAACCACCAACATGGCAGCCTTCCAGGCAGATATGCCACTATATAGAAGCAAAAGTGCACATCAGACATAAAGTAATTACTTATGAAGTGGCGTTCCATATGTTTGGCCAAATCTCATGAGATTGCTGATGATAGTCCAAGAGAAATATACTGCAAATTACAGGGTCACAAAAGAACGCTTACAAATCGTACTGCGGCGCTGGAGCGCTGGAGAGGCGTCCGAAGAGAATTATATCGCTGAATAGAGAATGCGAGAAGGCTTTATACACTGTATACTGCAGAACATAACATTGTATCTTGTAGACAACCTGAGTTACAGGATAAGTAATAAATATACACAGTGACTGCACCAGCAGAATAGTGAGTGCAGCTCTGGAGGATAATACAGGATGTAACTCAGATCAGTGCAGGATAAGTAATGTAAACCACAGTGACGCAACCAGCAGAATAGTGAATGCCAGCTCTGGAGGATAATACATGATGTAACTCAGGAACATACAGGATAAGTACTTTTTTTCTTATTAATTGTACCAGTGACTGCACCAGCAAATAGTGAGTGCAGCTCTGAGGATAATACAGGAAATGTAACTCAGGATCAGTACAGGAAAAGAAGGTATGTACATTGACTGCACCAGCAGATTTAGTGGAGTGCAGCTCTGGAGGATAATAAAGGATGTAACTCAAGAACAGTAATTTAAGTACACAGTGACTGCACCAGCAGAATATGAGCGCGAGCTCTGAGATAATAAAGATTTAACTCAGGATCAGTACAGGATAAGTAATGTATGTACACAGTGAACTGCACTAGCAGAATAGTGAGTGTAGCTCTGGAGGATAATACAGGATGTAACCAGGATCAAGTGCAGGATAAAGTAATGTATGTACACCAGTGACTTCACAGCAGGAATAGTGAGTGCAGCTTCTGGAGTTAAAACAGGAGTAACTCATGATCAGTACAATTGAATAAGTAATCTGTTGTACAGTTGCTTGCACCAGCAGAATATGAGCGCAGCTCTGGAGGATAATACAGGATTAACTCAGGAATCAACACATGGATTATGTATGTAAAGTGACCTGCACCAGCAGAATAGTGAGTGCAGCTCGGAGGATTAATACCAGGATGTAACCAGATCATGCAGGATAAGTAATATAGATACACAGTGACTGCACCAGCAAATACTGAGTGCAGCTCTGAGGATAATACGAGGATTTAACGTAAGATATCAGTATAGGATAAGTAATGTATGTACGACAGAGACTGCACCACAGAATAGTTAGTGCAGCTCCTGGAGGATAATATACAGGATGTAACTCAGATCAGTACGAGGATAATAATGTATGTACACAGTGACTGCACACCACACAATAGTGAGTGCAGCTCTGGAGTATAATAACAGGATGTAACCAGGATCATACAGGAAAGTAATGCATAGTTACAGTGACTGCACCACAGAAAATATGAGTTGCACTCAGGAGTATAATACAGGATGTTAACTCAGGATCAGTAACAGGATAAGTATGTACAAGTGGACTGCACCAGCTATAAAGGAGTGTAGATTCTGGAGGATAAAACATGATGTAACTCAGGGAATCAGTACAGGATATGTATGTACAGTGGCTGCACCAGCAGAATAATGAGCGCAGCTCTGGAGTATAATACAGGATGTAACTCAGGATCATTATACTGGTGGCTGTTTATGTAGGTTATAACTATATATAACTAGTGGTAACTATTTTTATGATATAAAACAAAAGACGCATATTGTTCCAATAAAAAAAAATACTTTTATCTAAGAACCAGAAAAAAAAACCCAAAAGCCATCACAGCAATAACACGATCGCTGTGACAGAAAGTACAGCTGTGTCCTCGCACAGAACTTGTTTCTGTCATCACAATTTTTCCTATCCTCCCGGTATTGTTACTCGCTTCATTCCAACTCAGAATTTCTCCTTTTTGAGTCTTTTCATTGCTTGAATTTTTGGGATCATTCAGGGATCGCGGGCGGAGCGCCATCACCCCTACTGTAACTAATGAGTCTTCACTAAACTGTTTTTATCCTCTTTTAGTCCTCATATATTCATCGCGGCCGAGAAAGGCGAAAAATACAACAGGGGTCATTTTATCCATCAGACAAAACATGGGCCCAGCTACGGATACAACACGAGCAGATAGAGATACATAAGGATGGGCCCCCAGTAGTGACTACATGGCAGAGCCAGACTGAATAGAATGACAGCAAGTACTGTATTATTTTACAGTATCATTAGAATTAGATTATTCAATTAAATTAATTAAAATGAATGACCGAACGGTAACCACTGGAGGCTGATAATAAAGATACAATCTGTGTTTATCCTCCAGAGCTGTGCTCACTATTGCTGCTATAAGGAGTCAATGGTACATAACATTAAATACCTGTACTGAGCCCGATTACCTCTGCAATTATATCCCCAGAGCTGCACCCACTATTCTGGTGCAGTCCACTGGCAAACAAAATTATCCTTACTGATCCTGAGTTACATCAGTAATATCCTCCAGAGCTGCACTCACATTCTGTCTTGAGCAGTCACTGTGTACATACAATATTTATTCTGTAACTGAACCTGATAACATCCTGTATCATACTCCAGAGCTAGCACTCACTATTCTGCTCGTGCAGCCACTGTGTACATATATTACTTATCCTGTACTGATCCTGATTACATCCTGTATTATCCCTCTCAGAGCTGCACTCACTATTCTGGAGTCAGTCTCACTTGCATACAATACTTATCCTGCCTTACTGATCCTGATTACATCCTGTAAATTATTCCTCCAAAACTGCACTCACAATTCTGCTGTGCAGTCACTGCACATACATTACTTAGCCCTGTATGGATCCTAAGTTACATCGTATTATCCTCCAGAGCTGCATTCACTATTCTGCTGGTGCAGTCCACTGTACCATCAAATTAATTATGATCCTTTACTGATCCTGTGTTACATCCTGTATTATCCACCAGACTGCGCTCACTATTCTGCTGTTGGCAGGTCACTGTACATACCTTACTTATCCTGTACTGATACTGATCTCATCCCTGTATTATCCTCCAGAGCTGCACTCACTATCGGCTGGTGCAGATCACTGTAACGAATACATTACTTATCCTTGTCTGATCCTGAGTTACAACCTGTATTATACTCCAGAGCTGCACTCACATTCTGCTGGTGCAGTCCACTGTACATACATGAATTATCCTGTACTGATCCTGAGTTACATCCTCTATTATACTCCAAGCTGCACTCACTATTCTGCGGTGCAGTCACTGTACAACAAAATTTATCCTGATAACTATCCTGAGTTACATCCTTGTATTATCCTCCAAGAGCTGCACTTACTATTCTGCTGCTGCAGTCACTGTACATACATTACTTATCCTGTACTGATCCTGAGTACATCCTGTATTATCCACCATTAGCTGCACTCACTAATCTGCTGGTGTAGTGCCACTGTGACATACATTACTTATCCTGTACTGAGATCCGAGTTATCATCCTGCATTATCCCACCAGAGCTGCACTGACTATATTCTGTTGTGCAGTCACTGTACATACATACTTTATCCTGTAACTGATCCTGAGTTAACATCCGTAATTATCCTCCAGAGCGCCTTTTTACAATTTACTTGCTGGTGCAGTCACTTGCACATACATTACTTATCCTGTACAGATTCCCTAAGTTACATCCGTGTATTATACTTCAAGCTGCATTCACTATTCTGCTGGTGCAGTCACTGTACATACTTTTCTTATCCTGACTTGATCCTGAGTTTACATCCTGTATTATCCTCCAGAGCTGCGCTCACTATTCGGCGGGTGCGGTCACTGTACAACATTACTTATCTCTGTACTGGATCCTGAGTGTTACATCCGTATTATCCTCCAGTAGCTGGCGCTCAGTATTCTGGGGTCAGTCACTGTTGCATACCATTAACTTATCCTGTAACTGGATCCTATTACATCATGTATTATACTCCAGAGCTGCACTCACTATTCTGCTGGTGCAGTCACTGTATACATACATTACTTTATCCCTGTCTGATATTTCGCTTAGTTACATCTGTAATTATCCTCCAGAGCTGCGCCAATATTCTGGGGTGCAGTCACCTGTTAACAAACATTACATACCGTACTGATCTTAAGTTACATCCTTATTATCCTCTAGAGCCTTGCACTCACTAATCTGCGATCAGTCACTCTACATTCATTAATTATCTGTACTGGAATCCAGAGTTACATCCTGTATTATACCCAGAGCTCTGCACTCACTTTTATCTGCTGGTGCCGTCACTGTACATACAGTTACTTATCCCTGACTGATCCTATTACATCCTGTATATCCTCCATAGCCGCATCACAATTCTGCTGATAGCAGTCCACTGTGTACATACATTACTTAGCCTGTACTGATCCTGAGTTACATCCATATTAATGTCTCCAGCTGCATTCCACTTTTCTGCTGGTCAGTCACTTACATACATTACTTATCCCTGTACAGATCCTGATTACATCCTGTATTATCCTCCAAGCGCATTCACATTCTGCTGAGCATTCACTGTGGTACTATACATTACTTATACCTGTACTGATCCTGAGTTACATCCTGTATTATGCTCCA
Organism: Phyllomedusa bahiana; assembly: GCA_025379985.1. Taxonomy (NCBI): domain Eukaryota; kingdom Metazoa; phylum Chordata; class Amphibia; order Anura; family Hylidae; genus Phyllomedusa; species Phyllomedusa bahiana. The sequence continues at coordinate 72,672 of JAODAL010015316.1, forward strand.
GAGCTGCACTTCACTTTCCTGCTGTGCAGTCACTGTACATACATTACTTATCCTTGTACTGATCCTGATTACATTCTGTATTATCCTCCAGAAGCTGCAGCACTTCAGTATCCTTGCTGGTGCAGTCACTGATTACAGACATTGACTTATCCCGTACTGATCCTGAATACATTCTGAATTATCCTCCAGAGCTGCGCTCGACTATTCTGCTGGTGCAGTCACTGGTAACATTCACATACTTATCCTGGTACTGAACCAGATTACAATCCTGTATACTCCCAGAGCTGCGGCTCAGGTTATTCTTGGGTTCAGTCACTGTGTACAGACATTAATTTATCCTGTAACTGATCCTAATTACATCCTGTATTATTCCTCTAGAGCTGCACTCACTATTCTGCTGGTGCAGTCCCTTGTAACAAACATTATTATCCTGTACTGATCCTAAGTTTACATCCAGAATTATCCTCCAGAGCTCGCTCACACTAATACTGCTGCTACAGTCACTGTACATACATTACTTATCCTGTACTGACCAGAGTTACATCCTTATTATCCTCCAGAGCGCGCTCAGTTAAATTCTGCTGCAACAGTCACTGTACATCACATTACATATCCTGTATCTCGATCCGATTACATCCTTGTAATATCCTCCAGAGCCGCATTCAACATCTGCTGGTGCATCACTGTACATACATTATATCCTGTAACTGATCCTGATTACATCCTGTATTAATCCACCATAGCTGCGCTCACTATTCCTGCTTCATACAGAAACTGTACATACATTACTTATCCTGTACTATCCTGAGTATACCTCCTGTATTATTCTCCAAGCTCGCTCACTATTCCGTGCTGGTGCAGTCACGTGTATACATACATTACTGTCCTTACTGAACCGTGAGTTTACATCATGTATTATCCCCAGATCTGCCATTCACAATTTCTTGTCTCTGCTGGAGCAGTCCCTGTACATAAATTACTTATCCTGACTGATCCAGCGTTACATCCTGTATTAACGCCCAGAGCTGCGCTCAGTATTTCTGCTGGTGCAGTCACTGTTTACATTAAAATTACTTATCCCCGTACTGATCCCGGTTTCTTCCTGTTTTTATCCCCCAGAGCTTGGGGGCATTTTTCTGTGGTGCCCGTCACTGTGTAAAGGGCATTACTTATCCCGTACTGACCCCGAGTTTCACCCTATTTTTACTCGGTATAAGCCGAAATTTTTAGCCAAAAAATGGCTGAAAAAAATCTACCTGGTTTTTAATCGAGTCCCCCGGGCAGCGGGGGGCGCCCCCGATGGCCCCGGGGCCGGGGCCCCGGGCGTTCGTTATTTGCGGCCCCCTCAAGGGGGGGCTATAAACTTTAAGGCCTGGAAAATGGGGGAGCACAGTGTTCCCGGGGGCTGCGGGTGGGCCCCCGGGATGTCCGGGGATCCCCTTTACCTAAAATGCGGGGCTCCTCCGGAGCCCCCATATTAAAGTGAAGGGATACCCCCTGCGGGGCACAGACGGGCGGGGGCTCCCCTTTCTCCGCAGTGGACTCGGGGGTCTGCGGCCGCCCGCAGTTTCCGGACACGGCAGGGCGTGTGTCAAACACGCTGTTGGGGCGCGGCCCGATGAGTCACCGCCTTTTGCCGAGAAGAAAGAGGAAAACGGGCGGGAGGCCGGGGCAGCGTGGAGCCCGGTAAGTGATTGTTTTTTATTTTTTTTAAACTTCCCTTTTCCTGCCTCAGCCCCTATACCTGCCCTTTATCGGGTTAACCCGCCGGCCCTAAAAGAATGCCTATAAACCCACCTAAGCTGGCCCTATACCTTTCCCTTTTTCCTGGGGCCCCTCCCTTCGCCCCGGACCCTTTTACCTGCCTACAGCCGGGGCCCATACCTGCCTACAGCCCGCCCTTACCCTGCCTTACAGCCGGCCCCCCATACCCTGCCTAACTGCCCCCGGGGGCCCCATACCCGCCCAAAAGCCCACCCTATACCCGCCTACGCCGGCCCTATACCTGCCTACAGCCGCCCCACACCTGGGATTCAGCCCGGCCCCTATACCGCCCCCACAGATGCCTATTTCCTGCCCACAGTGGCCCCTATAAAACCCGCTACAGCTTGGAAACCCGTATACCCGCCTTTCAGGGTGGTTTTCCTATAACCCGCCCTACAGGTGGCCCACACCTCCTACAGCTGGCCCTATACCTGCCTACAGCTGGCCCTTACCCCGCCTACAGCCAGCCCCCACACCTGCCTACCCGCTGGCCCTATACCTGCCTTACAGCCGACCCCATACCCGCCTACGCCGGCCCTATTTCCTGCCTACAGCCGGGGCCCTTTTAAAATGGCCTACAGTGGCCCCATACCCTGCCTACGCGGCCCTTAAACCCGCCCCACAGCTGGCCCCCCACACCTGCCTAAAAGCCGGCCCTATACCTGCCCCAGGGCCCCCATACCCCGCCTCACAGCGCCCCCCACCCCCCTGAACGCCCCCTTTGGGCCCGGGCCCTATTCCTGGGTTTTCAGCCGGCCCTTTTACTTTCCTACAGCTGGCCCCCATACCTGCCCACAGCTGGCCTATAAATGCCTCAGCTGGCCCTAATACCCGGGTAAACTTAAGGGGCCTTTTTACCTGCCTAACAAACCCTGATTACCTGCCCCACAGCCCGGCCCTTACCCGGGCCCCACCGCTGGAACCTTTATAAATGGCCCCACAGCTTTGGGCCCCCTACTGCCTACAGCCGGGCCCTTTAACCCGCCCACAGCCGGCCCTTTACCGGGCCTTTCAGCTTGGGCCCCATAAACCCGCCTAAAAAGGCCCGGCCCCCATACCTGCCCACGCCGGCCCTTTTTCCGGGCCCACAGTGGCCCTTTTAAACCGCCCCTTTCCCCCACCTTGGCCCCCATACCCTGCCCTAACTGCCTTTTCCTTTTCTATGGGGGGCCTTTTAAAAAAGCCTATTTCCTGGGTATGGGGCCATAAAAAATGCCTATAATTTTGCTTATGGGGGACATATAACTGGGTATTACATGCCTATGGGGGCCCTTTACCTGCCCATACCCCGGGAAAATAGGGCCAAAATATATCCGCCTAAAATTTCCTAAAGGGGGAATTAAACGCCTATGTTAAAATTTTTTGGGGATCCCCCTTTTTATTTTAAAAAAATTTTTAGTAGCCGCTGGGATTTTCTACCCTAGGCTTTTACTCGAGTCAATAAGTTTTCCCCCTTTTTTTTGGGGCAAAAATAGGGGGCCCTTTGGTTTTACTGGGGGCTTTATTCTCGAGTATTAGGTTTAAACCCGTATTATCCCCAGGCTGCGCTCGGGTTTTGGGGGGGGCAGTCAATATGTACTTTTTTTCTTATCCCCGTATGATCCCCCGGGGTTTCATCCTTATTATACTCCCGAGCTGCGCCACTATTCTGCTGGGGGCAGTCACTGGGACTTCCCCTTTCCCTTTTCATGTACTGTCCTGAGTTACAAAATTTTTATTTCTTCCCCGAGCTTTCACTCCCCTTTTTCTGGGGTGCAGTCCCCTGTGTGCATTTTAAATTTCTTATTTCCTGTCCCGATCCTGGTTACATCCTGTATTATCCCCCAGGCGGGAAATCCTATTTGTGGTGCAGTCCTTTTACATTTCTTTTCTTATCCCTGTACTGACCTGAGTTGCATCCTGTTTTTTTTCCCCCAGAGCCTTTCACTTATTTTTTGGGTTTCCAGTTTACTTTTAATTAAAATTATTTTCCCTGTTCTGAAACCTGAGGGAAAATCCTGTATTATCCCCCAGGCGGGGTTTTAAATTTGCTGTGGGAGTCACTGTGGACTACAAATTTCTTATCCTGATACCCGATTCCTATGGTTTTTCATCCATTTTTTATTTTCCCCTCCCGGAGGCCCCCATTCACCTTTTTTTCTGCTGGTCCCGGTTCACCCGAATTAACCATTAAATTTCCTTTCATCTGTTACAGACTTTCCTGAGTTAAAATCCTTTATTATCCCCCAGAGCTGCCTTTTACTATTCTTTCTGGTTTCAGTCCCCTTTTACATACATTAATTTTCCTGTATTTTTCCCGAGTTTTCTTTTGGGATTATTTTCCAGAGCTTTCGCTCAGTTTTTCTGGGGTGCAGGGCAATGTGTCAACATTTCTTTTCCCGTAAATGATCCTTAAATTAATCCTGTATTATCCCCCAGAGCTTTCACTCATATTCTGCTGGTGCAAATCACTTTACATTCATTAAATTATCCTGTATGGGTCCTGAGTTACATCCTGTAAATTTTCTCCAAAGCTGCCTCCATTTTGCTGGTGCAGTCAAGGGACTTCTTTTCTTTTTCCTGTAATGAATTTCCCGAGTTTCATCCTGTATTTTCCCCCAGGCGCCTTTAAAAATTCTGTGTGCAGTCACGTGTACATTTCATTACCTTTTCCTGTAAAGGGTCCCCGAGTTTACATCCTGTATTTTTGCTCCAGAGCTGCCTTCATATTTGTGGTGCAGTCACTGTACTTTCATTACTTATCCCCGTAAATGATTTGAGTTACATTCTTTTATTTATCCCCCGAGCTGCACTTTTCATTCCCGCTGCTGCAGTCACTTTTACATTTCATTACTTATCCCGTAATGATCCTGAGTTCCAAACCTGGATTATCCCCCAAACGCCGCATTCACAATTCTGTGGGGCAGTCACCCGTATACATAAAATTTTCTTATCCTGTATGATCCTGAGTTAAAATCCTGTATTATCCTCCAGGCTTTCATTCACTATTTGCTGGGGCAGTCACTTTTACATAACCCTTTACTTATCCTGTACTGTCCTGAGTTACATCCCGTATTATCCTCCAGGCTGGCTCAGTTTTTCTGTGGTGCAGTCCAAAGTGTACAGAATTACTGATCCCGTTCTGATCCAAAATTACACCTGTTTTATCCTCCGGGGCTGGGATTCCCCTATTTGCTGGTCGTCACCCGTACATTTCATTAACTTATCCTGGGACTGATCCCGAGTTTCATTTCCCGGTTTTTAACCTCCAGAGCTGCGCTCCCCTATTCTGCTGGGGCAGTCACTTTTTAAATTAATTTAATTATCCTGTACTGATTTCCCGAGTTAATCCTGTTTTTCCTCCAGGCTGCCCCCCTAGTATTCTGGGGGTTTGTCAAAGTGGTTTCAGACTTTTTTTTTTCCGTATTATTTCCCAAGTTTTAAAACCCGGATTATCCCTTAGGGGCTGCATCCACTATTTGCTGGTTTTCGTCACTGTACATACATTTAAATTTCCTGTACTGTTTCCCCGAGTTACTTTTTTTTATTATCCTCCGAGCTGAATCACTTTTGCTGGTGCAAATCACTGTACAGACATTACTTATCCTGTACTGATCCTAAGTTACATCCTGTATTTTCCCCCAGAGCTGCACTCAAATTTTTGCTGGTGCAGGGCATGTAAAATAAAATTAAATTATCCTGTTTCTGTTTCTGAGCTCATCCTGTATTATCCTCCCGAAAACTGCACTAAATATTTTTGTGGTGCAGTCATGGGACATCATTTACTTATCCCGTACTGATCCCGAGTTTCATCCCGTAATCTCCAAGGGGCTGCACTCACTATTTTTTTCTGGTGCAAAATCAACTGTTTCGCATTTTCTTATCCTGTCTGATCCTAGTTACATCCTGTTTTATCCTCCAGGGCTGCATTTCACTAAAACTGCTGGTGCAGGGCATTTTCATTTCCCTTACTTTAAACCTGTATGATCCGGGGTTTTCATCCTGTATTTCCCCCAGAGCTGCCTCATTTTTTTCTGGTGCAGTCACTGTGTACAGGCATTCCTTTTTCCTGTACTGATCCCAAGGTTTTCATCCTGAAATTTTCCTCCAGAGGCCCCTTTACCCATTTTTGCTTGTGCAGTTTTTCCCGTACATAAATTACTTATCCTGTTCGATCATGAGTTAAAATTTCCCGGGATTATCCCCCAGAGCTGGCCCTCACTATTCTGTGGGGCAGTTCCCGTACATACATTTCTTATCTGTACTGATTTCCCGAGTTACATCCTGATTAAACTTTCCGATTGGGACTCACTATTCTGCTGGTGCAGTCACTGTTTTTACGACATTATTTTTCCGTATGGGTCCTAAGTTACATCCCTGTATTTTCCTCTTGGGCTTTTCCCCTCACTATTCTGCTGTTGCAGTCATGTACATACTTTTCTTAAACCTGTTTCTGATCCTGGGTTACATATGTACTGTTCCCCCAAAAGGGGTGCGCTCAGTTTTCTGGGGGGCAGTCAATGGTTTTACAACATTACTTATCCTGTATGTCCTTAAATTTCATTCCTGTATTATCCTCTAGGGGCTGCAATCACTTTCTGTGGTGAGTCAATTTCTTTTCATTACTTTTTATGATTGAGTTAAAATTCCCCATTTTTCTCCAGAGCTTTCCTTACTATTTTTGTGGTGCAGTCCAACCGCTTTTACTACATTTCTTATTTTGTATGATCCTGAGTTAATCCTGTTATTATCCCCCGAGCTGCCCCTCACTATTTGTGGTTTCAATCAAATGTACTACTTTTCTTATCCTGTACTGATCCCGGTTACATCCGTTTTTTTTCAGGAGCTTTACCTCCCCTATTCCCGGGGTTTTCAGGCAATTGTAATACATTACTTTTTTCCCGTACTGATCCTGAGTTACATCCTTTTTTATCCTAAGGGGCTGCATTTTATATTCTGGGGTTTCGTCCCCTGTTTCACCAAAATTTTTATCCTGTAAATTGAAATTACATTCCCCTTTTTTATCCTCGAGTGCACTTTTATTTGCTGGTGCAGTCACTGTAATACATTACTTTCCCTTTTTCGATCCTGGTTACATCCTGGATTTCCCCCAGAGCCGGGGATTTAAAATTTTGGGGTGGGAGTCACTGTTAAAATACATTACCTTTTCCTATAATGGTCCTGAGTTTTCATCCTTTTATTTTCCTTTCCCGAGCTGCAATTTTTATTCTGGGTGGGCAAATCACTGTAATTTCAAAATTTCTTATCCTGTTTTTGACCCCGAATTACAAAACCGTATTATTCCCCCGGGCCTGCGCTCATATTCTGTTTGGGGCCACTTTTACGGACATTAGATCCCCCCCCTTTTATCCCAAAATTACATCCTGTATTATCCTCTAGAGCTTTCCAATTCTTTTCTGTGGTTTCAGTCCCCTGTACATACATTACTTATCCTTTTACTGACCTGAGTTTCATCCTGGGATTATCCTCCGAGCTGCCTCACTAATTTTTGGTGCAGTCACTGTACATACATTAAAAAATTATGTACTTGGGTCCTGAGTTTCATTTTGTATTATCCCCCAGAGCTGCCCTCAATATTCTGGGGTTCCCGTAAAGTGTACAAACATTAATTATCCTGTACTGAAACCTAAGTTTTAAACCTGTTTTTATCCTTTTAGAGCTGCAACCCCCCCTAAAACTGCTGGTGCAGTTTACTGTTTCATACATTTTTAAATTTCCCCCGTACTGATCCCGAGTTTCATCCTGTATTTTCCCTTTCCCGAGCTGGCCCCAATATTCTGGGGGCAATCACTTTTACAGGGCAAATTTCTTTTTCCTGTAATTTTATCCTAAGTTACATCCCGTTTTTTATCCTCCTGAGGGGGGCTCAAAATTTGGGGTGCAGTCACTGTAATACATTATTATCCTGTACTGATTCCCGACTTTTCCTGTATTATCCTCAAAAGCTGCCACTCACTATTCTGCTGGTGCAGTCATTCTACAAAACTTACCGTATATCCTGAGTTTCATCCTTTTATTTTCCCCCCAGACTGGCCCCATATTTGTGGGGCCCCCACTGTTCAACCCTTACTTTTCCTGTACTGATTTCCCAAATTACATCCTGTTTTTTATCCTCCCGGGCTGCATTTATATTTTGGGGTTTCAGTCACTGTACAAAACTTTAAATTTATTTCCCTTAAAGATCCTGAGTTAAAATTTCCCGTATTAAACTCCGAGCTGCCACTCCTTTTTCGCTGGTGCCCGTCACTGTTTTACAACATTACTTATCCTGTACTGATCCCCAAGGGGGAAACCTGAAATTTTTCCCCCGAGCTGCCTTAAATATTCTTCTTGGGGCGTCACTGTTAAAATAAATTTTCTTAAACCGGTTTTTATCCGAGTTCCCTTATTATTCGCCGGCCGGGGAATTCTTGGGGCAGTTTGTTTTACACTGTTTTATCCTTTTGTTAATTTGGGGAAATTTTTATCCAAAAATCACCATTTTCTGGTTGATCATTTTAAGCCTTTCTTTTAAAGTTAAAGATCCAGTTTCTCCCCTTTTTTTCCCCCAGAACCCCTCCAATTTCGCTTTGTTACAGTCCCGAATAAAATTAACTTATCCGTATGATTGGTTCACCTGTTAATGTCCTAAAATGCCTCAAGGGGTTTTTGGGGGTCAACCCATTTCTTTCCTGGCATCCTTTTTACCCGAATTTCCCCCCTTTTTAATTTTCCCTTTGGCATTTTAATTTTTTCCCTTCTACCCTGAAAACCCCCAACCCCCAGGGCTTTTCGCTCCTTTTCTTTTGCCCCGTCAAAAAAAATTAACCCCCTTATTTTCCCCAGACCCCTTTTTGGAAAGTCGAACCCCTTGGGGCAGCTGTTGACACCAGAGGGGAAATTTGGGTTTAACTTATTTCCTTTGAAACACTAAGGGTTTGGCCCAAAACCATTGACCCCACCTTCTGCCTTAGACCCCCAGGGGTGCTGCCATTTTTTAACTTATTATGGTAGTCCCCAAATTTTTCAATTTTTTGTATTTTCCAACCCGCTTAACTATTTTTGGTGGCCCTTTTGCTTTTTATTTGGGTTTCTGTCCCCCGATTGAACCGTTTATTCCCCGGGGAAAACGCTGGGGACTTTCAAACAAATTCTTTTTTCTATATGGTTAGGGGGTTATTTTTTCCCCACAGCTTTGGGTTTTAAACTTTTTTAGCACCTTTTTTTGGTTTTTTCCCCCGAGGGCCTTTTTTGGGTTTTGGGCCTTTTGCAATTTCCTTTTCCTTTTATCAAAGGGGGCTCCTTTTTTTTAAAAGGTATTAAAAGGGGTTTGGTTTTTCTCTTTTTCCCTTAAAGGCCTGGTTTTACCCTCCCACTTATTTCCCCGGAAACCCTTCAGAAAAAGGGGGGGAGAAAGGTTTCAAAATTATTAATTTCCATTTTATATATTTTTGGGATTATTGAATTCCTTTTTGGTATGGGATAATGTGGATTGAATAGGGACCTGGAATATTACCCAAAATAATTTGATATTTATAAGGTGGTATACGCCTCTTAGGTTATTGTTTGAGTGTATAATTTCAGTTTTTAATATATATCAATAAAGTGTGGTTTTAGTATCTATAACTGGGATTTAGGTTCTTTCTGTGAGCTGTTCATAAGCTTATATACTATATTAGCTTATTGTGGCAAGTTATTTACAGTTTACAGAAAAAATGGGACATTAATTTCTCAAAAAACACTGAAACAAAGCCATACTCACAGCTCAAAGGCTGGACTGAAACGGAACCCAGCAAAGAGGCAACACAGGCCCCTATGCTATTTAGGAAAAATAAACAGGTGCAGCTAATTGCTGAGCAGTAGCTCACACACCCCACCACTAGGGGAACAACTAGTCTGCACATTAAATTTACACCTATTCATGCAGTATGCAGAAAAGCCACAGTACAATACATTGGGAGACTGCACAAATGCAAAAATACCAGTAAGACAACCACTCACACACCTTCAATACATGAGGAGGGTGTCTGTATTTTGTGTTGGACACCCCAAAAGTGCTGACCAGACTGCCCAATCGAATAGTAGTTGCGTAATAGGCTGTGAGCCAGCATGGTGCACCACACGTATCTGCATTACTGGCACCCGTTTATCGTCTTATCAATATGCAATTATAATAGCAGCAACCACCCCCCTCATATATTGAAGGTGTGTGAGTGGTTGTCTTACCGGTATTTTTGCATTTGTGCAATCTACCAATGTATTGAACTGTGGCTTTTCTGCATACTGTGTGAATAGGTGTGTATTTAATGTGCAGTCTAGTTGTTCCCCTAGTGGTGGGGTGTGTGAGCTACTGCTCAGCAATCGGCTGCACCTGTTTATCTTTCCTAAATATGGGCTGGTTGCCTCTTTGCTGGGTTCCGTTTCAGTCCAGCCTTTGAGCTGTGAGTATGGCCTTGTGTAAGTGTTTTTTCAAGTTATTTGCAGCCATATTTATTTGCAGCTGTTTTGCCCTATTCGTGTCCTGCCCATAGGTACAGGGCTTTTTGTAAAGTATCAGAGCTCCCTTATGTAACAAGGTTTTCCATCTCTGCCTGTACATAGTTACATAGTTACATAGTTTGTAAGGCCAATACACACAGATATCCATCCAGTTCAGCATATTTTGCTAAAGTGTTGATCCAGAGGAAAGAACCCCGCCCCTCCCACACCCCCAATGAGGTAGAAGCCAATTTTCCTCATTTTAGGGAAAATATTCCTTCCCAACTTCAATCTGGCGATCAGGACAAATCCTATGTAAATGCTTCATTCACTGACAGCAAGCGGAGATCTTTGTGAAGTACGTTGAAGAAGCAGTCGCTGCAGCGATGAAGCTTTAGTTCCGGCAGCATCACTCCTCGAGTCCTTTTATCTGGAGCCGCCATCGCCCGCACGGTTTGGCCTCCATTAGATGAACACATCAGCGCGCCGGATCCGGCTCTGCAGTGTCCGTCTCCTGTTCTGCTGACTGCACACAACCTGCTGCAAGACGACTTTACCTTGCGAGTATTTTCCAAGTTATTGACCTTTGTTTCTGATCTCTCGCGCACGGAGAACCTGATAGCGGTAACTTACTGGATATCCTGGAGCAGCCGGCAAATCTGGGCACAAAGCTCATACATTAGCCTCTCGCTTTCCGAGCCATTAATACCGCTGTTCTCTCCCTGTTGGGAGCACTGTTGACGGTTGTAGAAATAACAGGGAGCTGTTGCAGGGTCTGTTACGCGCAGCAGCAGCCACTCCTGCAGACACACTGTCTCGCCTCAATCCAAGCTTCATGTTTCCAAACCTATTAAATCAAGTGGATCGTTTTCAGAGATGATGCCGACACGATAGGTTTGTGTGATGAGCGTCGCGGGTCCGAACATCGACGCTTCACGATTCCCGTATGGTGTGTCCAATCATCATCGCACTGAGCTGGAGGTGACGCTGAGATACAACACTGCTGTTATGTCAACATTTGTATTCCCATAGATCAATGCATCTTATGCAGGTTCCTGACTACTGAAGGCTCATTCATATTTTCATAAAGTGGTGTTCTCACCAGCTTCAGGCTCCCACTTCCTGTTCAGGCTGTGGATGGTTCTATAGTTTCATGCTCACACTTCCTGTTCAGGCTGTGGGCGGTTCTACAGTTTCAGGTGCCCACTTCCTGTTCAGGTTGTGGACAGTTCTACAGCTTCAGGTGCCCAGTTCCTGTTTAGACTGTGAACGGTTCTACAGTTTCAGGCTCTTCTTTCCTGTGCAGACTGTGGAAAGTTTTTATCTGGAGCCGTATTGCCTTCTATTTGGCTTATACCTATGTGTCCTTGTCTACCCTTGATAATATCCTTTAAAAGGGTAAGCTTCCTGACAGTGACGCCCTTATCGGGCCAATTATCTCTTTT